>JAXLNO010001847.1:0-100000 GCA_038087875.1 Malacoraja senta | reverse complement strand
TTCCATGGCACTGTTTTTAAAAAACACCCTCGCCGTTCGTTATATGTTGGTATTGGTTTTGTTGTGTACCAAAAGCTTTGAACATAGAACAGTACAGCATATGTAGAGGTACAATGCCAAGTGACCCGGGTTCGATCCTGCCTACGGGTGCTGTCTGTACGGAGTTTGTACCTTCTCCCCGTGACCTGCGTGGGTTTTCTCCGAGATCTTCGGTTTCCTCCCACACTCCAAAGACGTACAGGTTTGCACATTAATTGGCTTCGGTAAATTGTCCCCAGTGTGTTTGTCGGATAGTGTTAATGTGCGGGGATCGCTAGTCGACATGGACTCGGTGGGCCGAAGGGCCTGTTTACGCGCTGTAGTCTCCGACTCGGTCTGAAGAAGGGTCTCGACCCGAAACGTTGCCTATTTCCTTCGCTCCGTAGATGCTGCCTCGCCCGCTGAGTTTCTCCAGCATTTTTGTCTACCAACATGGATAGGACAGGTTGAGAGGGATATGGGCCAAACGCAGGCAGGTGGGACCAGTGTAGATGGGACATGTTGGGCGGTGTGGACAAGTTGGGCCGAAGGGCCTGTTTCCACTCTGTATGACTCTATGACCATCCATGGCAACACATTCCAGGCACTCACCACCATGTTTAAACAAAAAGCATGCCCGCTCATCTCCTTTAAGCTTTGCCCCTCTCACCCTAAAGCTACGACCCTTTTTAATTCAATTTTTCCATCATGGGATAAGGCTCTGACTGTCTACCCTATCTAAGCCTCCTTTAAATTTTATATACAGCTACCAGGTCTCTCTGCTACCTCTGTCCTTCCAGAGAATCTCTCCAACCACTGCTTGTATCTAATATCCTCCAATACCCATCATTGAAGCTTACAGAATAATGAAAGGCATAAATAGAATGGATGTGGAAAGGATGTTTCCACTGGTGGGAGAGTCTAGGACCAGAGGTCACAGCCTCAGTATTAAAGGGCGCTCTTTTAGAAAGGAGGTGAGGAGGAACTTTTTTTGTTAGAGGGTAGTTAATCTGTGGAACTCATTGCCACAAAGGGCTCATCATCATCGGCGGTCACTCCAAACGAGTATGACTGTCCTCTCATGGAGGACGCCAGTGCGTGACTTTGTTTAACGTTGGGAGACTGGTGCACAGACAGCCACCCCACTGTCCTTGACAGATCTGGGTCAGGATCCAGTGGCATGGAGTCCAAGACGATCGGAGACCCTTTTCTGCTGCAGCCTTCATCCGCCTTCCCAGCTGTTGTGACGCTCCACTAAGGTCAGCCATCGTCCTCCCCCTGTTCCACCGTTGAGGTCTTGGTTGGATTGCTCTTTGTCAGAGACCTCCCCCTCGACCTCACCGCCATGGGTGGCCCTACCAGGAGCACAGCTCCAGACGGCATCGCTCTCAGGATCTCAGGACCAAACAAGCTTCTCCACCACGACAAGGTGACAATCCACGGAGAAGTGTATAGGATTGCTCTTTGTCAGAGACCTCCCACCTCGACCTTACCGCCATGGGCTGTGGAGGCCAAGTCAGTGGATATTTTTAAGGCAGAGATAGACAAGTTCTTGATTAGGATGGGTGTCGAGAGTTATTGGGAGAAGGCAAGAAAATGGGATTAGGAGGCAGAGATCACCCATGATTGAATGGCGGAGTGGACTCGATGGGCCGAATGGCCTAATTCTACTCCTAGAACTTGTGAACTTGTGAACCAACGCAGGCTTTGTCGGCTTGCTATCCAGTCAAATCATAGTAGACTTGAGTCCATCCAAGTTAAGGTTTTCAGAATGAAGAAGGGTCCTGACCCAAAACATCACCTATTCTATGTCCTCCAGAGAGGCAACCTGACCACTGAGTTATTCCCTGCACTTTGTGTTCTGGGCAAGATTCCAGCATCTGCAGCTCCTTGTGTCTTCCACATTACACCTTGGGGTTGGGTTCACAAAATGACATGCATTCCTTGTGACCATTCACGGTGTTTCTTGGTTTCTTGGTCCTCCAAGAATATTCCAAATGGAATTTAAACTGGAGGTGGTTGAACAACCCAAGGAGCCGCTGAATACAAAGTAGAACTCATCTCACCCCTGCCATCGGGAAGAAGGTACAGGAGCCTGAAAACTGTAACGTCCAGGTTCAGGAACAGCTTCTTCCCTACAGCCATCAGGCTATTAAACACTACAACCTCCGAATAAGCTCTGACTCGCATGGACTTGGGGGCATTGGTTTTGGCTTTTTGCACTTTTATTGTTTGTATAGTTTAGTTTAGTTTAAAAATACAGCGTGGGAACAGGCCCTTCGGCCCCCCCGAGTCCATGCTGACCAGTGATCCCCGCACACTAACACTATCCTACACACACGAGAGACAATTTACAATTTTACCCAGCCAATTAGCCTACAAACCTGTACGTCTATAGAGCGTGGGAGGATGCCAGAGCACTTTTGGAATAAAGGAATGGGTGATGTTTCGGGTCGGGACCCTTCTTCAGACTGAGATTCAGGAGAGAGAGAGAGACAATTCACAATAGACAACAGGTGCAGGAGTAGGCCATTCGGCCCTTCGAACCAACACAGCCATTCAATGTGATCATGGCTGATCATCCCCAATCAGTACCCCGTTCCTGCCTTCTCCCCATATCCCCTGACTCCGCTATCTTTAAGAGCCCTATCTAGCTCTCTCTTGAAAGTAGACAATAGACAATAGGTGCAGTGGGCCATTTGGCCCTTCGAGCCAGCACCGCCATTCAATGTGAACATGGCTTATCATCCCCAATCAGTACACCGTTCCTGCCTTCTCCCCATATCCCCTGACTCCGCTATCTCTAAGAGCCCTATCTAGCTCTCTCTTGAAAGCATCCAGAGAACCTGCCTCCACCGCCCTCTGAGGCAGAGAATTCCACAGACTCACCACTCTCTGTGAGAAAAAGTGTTTCCTCGTCTCCGTTCTAAATGGCTAACCCTTTATTCTTAAATAGAGATATTCTTAAATAGACATAGAGATATGGAAGGGTATGGTGTGAAACGGGAGATCAAAGGGGATGAAGTTCACAGAAAATGTAGTCTGGATCATTGTTAGCTGAGGGGAGGTGACAATGTGGCAGATAATCAATAATATTTAATCAGGAGATGGGACATGTGGTGCGAGTTTGGCGATGTGGGCAAGTTGGGCCGAAGGGCCTGTTTCCACGCTGTATGACGTGCATTTAAACGGGGCGTTTACCAATCTCAGGACGTTCTCAAATGCTTTGCCGCAAATGAACTACTTCAGAAGTGCACTCATGGTTGTAATGTGTCAACTGATCTTTGCTGCTGGAAAGGTCTCTGCAAATACCAACATGTTTTACACCATTGCTCATGCATTCCCTCAGCTGGAATTGACTGCGATGGTTTTGTCGGCTTGCAATAAATATGTTAAAATGACTGTCCAATTTTTTGTTTGCATGAGAAAGTCTTGAGATTGCGCTGAACTCAAAAAACGATTTGGGACCGACGCTGGTGAACTTTGGTAGAGGGCACTTATAGGTGTAATGGGATCTAGTAACTCAGTTTTGTTTGTCCTTCTCGCTGCCTCCAACCCCCACTTAAATCATTCAAACCGACTGACCTTTCGCTCATGGCTCTGGCCTGTGAAGTATGGTGTTCTTTGAACTCAGTGGGGAAGCGCCCTTCAGCTGTTTGGGCTTGTGCTTTCCTTTCACTTACCTCACTCGCGAAATATCCCCGATGATGCTCGGTCAGGGAAATGTATTTACGGACAGCCTAGTCAATTAACTAACGTTGGTTGTAATAAGGTCAATTTCCCAACAGTGTCACAAACAGGACGGGTGTCAGGGGTTACGGGGAGAAGGCAGCAGAATGATGTTAGGAGGGAGAGATAGACCAGCCATGATTGAATGGCGGAGTAGACTCGATGGGCCGAATGGCATTATTCTGCTCCCAAAACTTACGAACTAAATGTTACAATCCCAATGGAAGTGCAATGGATGACACCAATACTGGAAATTGTAAATCCTATTCTGTTTGTTTGGATATCATAGAATCATTTGGGGCTGCACGGTGGCGCAGCGGTAGAGTTGCCGCCTTACAGCGAGTGCAGCGCCGGAGACCCGGGTTCGATCCTGACTACGGGCGCTGTCTGTACGGAGTTTGCACGTTCTCCCCGTGACCTGCGTGGGTTTTCTCCGCGATCTCCGGTTTCCTCCCACATTCCAAAGACGTGCAGGTTTGTAGGTTAATTGGCTTGGTAAATGTAAAAATTGAATAGGATAGTGTTAATGTGCAGGGATCGCTGGTCGGCGCGGGCCCGATGGGCCGAAAGGGCCTGATTCCACGCTGTGTCTTTAAATTAAAACTAAATTAAGGAAAAGACTAGGGAATAGTTAGGAATTGTGGAATATCCATGAATCTGTGGAATTCTTTGCCACAGACGGCAGTGAAGGCCGTCAGTGGATAATTTTTTAAGGCGGAGATTGATAGATTCTTGAACAGTACGGGTGTCAGGGGTTATGGGGAGAAGGCAGGAGAATGGGGTTAGGAGGGAGAGATAGATCAGCCATGATTGAATGACAGAGTAGGCTCGATGGGCCGAATGGCCTAAATCTGCCCCAAGAACTTAAGAACTTATAGACAGACAATAGGTGCAGGAGTAGGCCATTCGGCCCTTCGAGCCAGCACCGCCATTCAATGTGATCATGGCTGATCATCCCCAATCAGTACCCCGTTCCTGCCTTCTGCCCATATCCCCTGAATCCGCTATTTTTAAGCCCTATCTAGCTCTCTCTTGAAAACATCCGGAGAACCTGCCTCCACCGCCCTCTGAGGCAGAGAATTCCACAGACTCACCACTCCCTGTGAGAAAAAGTGTTTCCTCGTCTCCGTTCTAAATGGCTTACTCCTTATTCTTAAACTGTGGCCCCTGGTTCTGGACTTCCCCAACATCGGGAACATGTTTCCTGCCTCTAGCGTGTCCAAACCCTTAACAATCTTATATGTTTCAATGAGATACCCTCTCATCCTTCTAAACTCCAGAGTGTCCAAGTCCAGCCGCTCCATTCTCTCAGCATATGACAGTCCCGCCGTCCCGGGAATTAACCTTGTAAACCTACGCTGCACTCCCTCAATAGCAAGAATAAGGACTTATGGATCATATGTCGGTGGATGAAATTAATTTAACGGCATCCTGTTCGGTACGGACATTGTGGGACAAAGGCTCATTTCTGTGCTGTACTGTTCTACGCTCAATGAATAACTCGGCAGAGTACAGAGTCGCAAACAGCTACATAGGGGTCAAGGAAAGAGCCTTCACGTCGCGGCCCTGTTTCCACCAATCTTTCCACCACCACGCACAAGAAGCGACAAGACAGACACCATTGCACGCAGATGCCGAGACGTGTGCTCAGCTCTGGCTGAACAACTTCTAATCTTGTGTGTGGACTCGACAAGAAGAAGAAGAAGAACAGCCACAAAGGAACCGAGCCTGCATCGTGATTCCAGTTTGTGCCGGGAGGAACTGCAGATGCTGGTTTACACCGAAGATGGACACAAAATGCCGGAGTAACTCAGCGGGTCAGGCAGCATCTCCGGAGAGAAGGAAGAGGTGACTGTTATGTTTTGGCATGTCCCTGTTGCTGCTGGCACAATGGATACACGTCCGACACCGGCGACATCTTGTAAGATGCCTTTATTTTCAACACTAAAACCCCTGTCTCACGGTACGAGTTCATTCAAAGAGCTCTCCCGAGTTTCCCCTGATTCGAACGTTTCGGAGATTTACGGTAATGGCCGCTCGTCGGTACTCGGGGCTCTCGTGGACATTTTTCAAACATGTTGAAAAATCTTCACGAGTCTTCCCGTGCTTACCTGCCGTTAGCGAGTCTTCCCGAGTACCTGCCGTTAGCGTTACGAGCCGCTAAGAGACGTCCCCGAGCTCCGACGTACCCGCTACGTACATTCTCCATGCTTAACACGAGTTTTTTTTTTTTTTAAACTCGGGAGAGCTCTTGAATGAACTCGCACCGTGGGACAGGACCATAACAGAAACTTCTAGAAGGTCACTTGAGCTCAGTCACGAAGCACTGGCACACTCGCCAGCTTCTACTCCTGGCCTCAAGGGGGCGCTGGCATTTACAGTGACGTTTCGGGTCGAGACCCTTCTATAGACTGTGAGTCGGGTTTGAGGGGCCCTGGAGATATCAATAGGTGCAAAGAACAAATGAATAGGACAAATCAATGATCCATTGTTGCCCCCACCCGAGTCGTCGTCCTAGTTTCACTGTCGTCCGGCTGAGTTTCACTGTCTGTATCCGCTCGTTATCACCTTCTCCACAGCCAACAATGGACCATTGTGGGCTCCACCGTGCCTTGATCATCGTTGCTGGCTTTTATATATTTCATACTCTCACATGTGTTCATCTAACATCTGCCATGCTTTGTCCTGCCCCTCCCCTCTTCCAGCTTTCTCTGTCTCCCTCCTTACAATCAGTCTAAAGATGGGTCCCCAACTGAAACGTCACCTATCCATGTTCTCCACAGATGCTGCCTGACCCGCTGAGTTACTCCAGCACTCTGTCTCTCTGTGTCACTGTCTCTCTGTGTCACTGTCTCTCTGTGTCACTTTCTCTCTCTGTCTGTCTCTCTCTGTCTCTCTCTCTCTCTGCCTCTCTCTCTCTGCCTCTCTCTCTCTGTCTCTCTCTCTCTGCCTCTGTCTCTCTCTGTGTCTCTCTGTCTCTCTCTGTCTCTCTCTGTCTCTCTCTCTCTGCCTCTGTCTCTCTCTCTGTGTCTCTCTGTCTCTCTGTCTGTCTCTCTGTCTGTCTCTCTGTCTCTCTCTCTCTGTCTCTCTCTGTCGGTCTCTGTCGCTGCCTCTGTGTCTCTGTCTCTCTGTCGCTCTCTCCCTGTCTCTCTCTGTTGCTCTCTCTGTCTCTCTCTCTGTCGCTGCCTCTGTGTCTCTCTGCCTCTCTCTTTCTCTCACCCGTCACCAAAATACTTGTTGTCGTTTGTCTTAGCCTTGGATCATCAGGCTGTCAGAGTGTGACCTTTTAGCAACTGATTCATTTGGCAGTTCCACACTGACAAGGCTATGATAAGTGCTGCCCATTGCAATGGTAACAGCAGAGTACATTGATCTCAGTGTTATCCTTCAAGCTGTCTGACTATGAAAAGCAATAAGCCCATTTCTCCGGTGGGTGAATTACTCCAGTATTCTTGGAAGTCACTTCTACCGGTGCTGGGATTTTACATACGTTCTGATTGTTTAGCCTGGTTTAATTTACAGATAAAGCGTGGAAACAGGCCCTTCTGCCCACCAAGCCAACGGCGACCAGCGATCCCACACACTAAAGGGCCTGTCCCACTTTCACGACCTAATTCACGACCTTTTTTACCCGTGGACATTTTTCATCAGGCTAGAAAAAACGCCCCGACCTACTTGATGCCACGAGTACCTACGACTAGCATCACGGCCTGCTACAACCTACCTACGACCTCGTGACAACCATGCTGCGAGTATGGGTCAAGGGCAAACTCGGCAGAGGTCGTGAATTAGGTCGTGAAAGTGGGACAGGGGCTTAACACTATCCTACACACACCAGGGACAACTTACATTTATACAAAGCCAATTTCTATCTAAATTACTTCAACTTTATTGACTCCTTCAACCGGCCTTGTAAATAGGGCGGAAACAGGTCCTTCAGCCCACCGAGTCCGTGCCAACCAGTGATCCCCTCACGCCGGCCCGCGGTCAACATCTACCGCGGGGCCGGCATGGACTTACCAACACCCCTGCAAGGGAGCTTCGACCGCCGGCCCTGCAGTCTACGGTGCTTCTGGCTGCGGCGGAGACTTTAAATCTCGACAGCCGGCCTGCGGCCTACAACAACTTAAAGCCGCGGTCTCCGGTGAGGAAGAGCCGATCCTGGACTGACTCTGGACTCTGGTCCTGTCCACGGAGGGGAAATGGAGGAGGATTGGTCAAATTTTTGTGCCTTCCACCACAGTGTTGAATGCTGTGGTGGATGTTTGTGTTACATTTTATTTTTATTGTGGTTGTGTGTTCTTTATTATTGTATCGCTGCTGACAACCCAAAATTCCACCAGCTTGGCTGTGTGGTCATTAAAATACTATATATATATACTAACACTATCCAACACACACCAGGGACAATTTACATTTACACCAAGCCAGGCATTTAGACAGACAAGGTCGTGTCTCACAAATCCGATTCCGTTTTATGGAGGCCAGTGACTGGTGGTGTGCCTCAGGGTTCGGTGCTGGGCCCGTCACTGTTTGTCATCTATATCAATGATTTGGATCAGAACCTACATGGGAAGATTAGCAAGTTTGCTGATGATACAAAAGTGAGTGGTTTTTTGCAGATTGTGAAGAAGGTTGTGAAAAATTACAGCAGGATCTGGATCGATTGGCCAGGTGGGCGGAGGAATGTGAGATGTTGCATTTTGGGAAGTCTAACATGGGCAGGACCTACACAGTGATTGGTAGGCCTCTGGGTAGTGTTGTGGAGCAGAGGGATCTAGGAGTACAGGTGCATGGTTCCTTGAAGGTCGAGTCGCAGGTAGATAAGGTGGTCAAAGAGAGTGGTGAGTCTGTGGAATTCTCTGCCTCAGAGGGCGGTGGAGGCAGGTTCTCTGGATGCTTTCAAGAGAGAGCTAGATAGGGCTCTTAGGGATAGCGGTGTCAGGGGATACGGGGAGAAGGTAGGAACGGGTACAGATTAGGGATGATCAGCCATGATCACATTGAATGGCGGTGCTGGCTCAAAGGGCTGAATGGCCTACTCCTGCACCTATTGTCTATTGTCTATTGTCTATAAAAAGGCTTTTGGCACATTGGCCTTCATCGGCCAGTGTATTGAGTATAGATGTTGGGAGGTCATGTTGCAGTTGTATAAGACGTTGGTGAGGCCGCATTTAGAATATTGTGTTCATTTCTGGGCACCATGTTATAGGGAAGATGTTGTCAAGCTTGAAAGGATACAGAGATGATTTACAAGTATGTTGCCAGGACTAGAGGGTGTGAGCTATAGGGAGAGGTTGAGTAGGCTGGGTCTCTATTCCATGGAGTGCAGGAGGATGAGGGGAGATCATATAGAGGTGAATAAGATCATGAGAGGAATAGATCGGGTAGATGTACAGAGTCTCTTGCTCAGAGTAGGTGAATTGAGAACCTGAGGACATAGGTTTAGGGTGAAGGGGAAAAGATTTAAAAGGAATCTGAGGGGTAGCTAGTGTAGCTGGGACAATAGGTGCAGGATTAGGCCATTCGGCCCTTCGAACCAGCACCGCATTTCAATGTGATCATGGCTGATCATCCCCAATCAGTACCCCCGTTCCTGCCTTCTCCCCATATCCCCTGACTCCGCTATCTATAAGACCCCTCTCTAGCTCTCTCTTGAAAGTATCCAGAGAACCTGCCTCCACCACCCTTTGAGGCAGAGAATTCCACAGACTCACCACTCTCTGTGAGAAAAAGTGTTTCCTCGTCTCCGTTCTAAATGGCTTACTCCTTATTCTTAAAGGAGTGAACAGGGTTTGTTGGTTGGAGCGGACTCGGTGGGGCCAAAGGGCCTGTTTGTATCTCTACACTAAAAGACTATGTGAGCAGAATGTTTGGAGAACCATTTTCTTACTTGTTGGCAAATGTGGAATGCACAATTTCTAGAAACTTGACTAAAGTGCAATACTTAGCCTGTTTGTAAAATTATAATGAAAAACAGTAACGTTGCTTGTGATAACAGTGTCATTAATCAAATTCTGCCAATTGGCTTTCTTCCTGAGCACAAATAAAATTGGCTCAGTAAAAACTGTAGTTTCACACTTGGTGTGTGCAGATCTCTCAGTGATGTCCTAAACATCATGGGGTGGTCACGGTGGCGCAGCGGTAGAGTTGCTGCCTTACAGCGCCAGAGACCCGGGTTCCATCCCGTCTACGGCTGCTGTCTGTACGGAGTTTGTACCTTCTCCCCGTGACCTGCGTGGGTTTTCTCCGAGATCTTCGGTTTCCTCACACGATCCAAAGAGGTACTGGTTTGTAGGTTAATTTGGCTCGGGTTCGAGACTCGGGTTCGATCCTGACTACGGGTGCTGTCTGTACGGAGTTTGCACGTTCTCCCTGTGACCTGCGTGGGTTTTCTCCGGGTGCTCCGGTTTCCTCCCACGTGGGGCGGTCACGGTGGCGCAGCAGTCGAGTTGCTGCCTTACAGCGAATGCAGCGCCGGACACCCGGGTTCGATCCCGACTACGGGCGCTGTCTGTACGGAGTTTGCACGTTCTTCCCGTGACCTGCGTGGGTTTTCTCCGAGATCTTCAGTTTCCTCCACACACCAAAGACGTACAGGTTTGTAGGTTAATTAGAAACATAGAAACATAGAAAATAGGTGCAGGAGTAGGCCATTCGGCCCTTCGAGCCTGCACCGCCATTCAATATGATCATGGCTGATCATCCAACTCAGTATCCCGTACCTGCCTTCTCTCCATACCCCCTGATCCCTTTAGCCACAAGGGCCACATCTAACTCCCTCTTAAATATAGCCAATGAACTGGCCTCAACTACCTTCTGTGGCAGAGAGTTCCAGAGATTCACCACTCTCTGTGCGAATTGGCCTGGTAAATGTAAAAATTGTCCCTAGTGGGTGTAGGATAGTGTTAATGTGCGGGGATCGCTGGTCGGCGCGGACTCGGTGGACCGAAGGGCTTGGTTTTGCACTGTATATCTAAACTAAACTAATCACACTCTGACCTTACTGCTTTATGGAAATCATTTGGCCTGTTGGAGTGGACTATGTTGAAAACGTAATGCGTGAAAACAAGTGCACTCCGCAAACTGAATGTGCATCAGTGAATCGGGAAAGCTGATATGGAAAACCAAAGGGATTCCTTGCAGCTGTCACAGGAACACTTGTCCTCGGGGAAATCTGTTGAAAGGGCAGTCTAGTGCATCCGGGCTAAAATCCCCTCAGATTCCTGTTAAATATTTTCCCCTTCAACTTAAACCTATGCCCTCTACTTCTCCATTCTCCTACTCTGGCCAAGAGACTCTGTGTGTCTAGCCGATCTTAGCTGAGTTGAGAGATACAGCGTGGAAACAGGCCCTTCGGCCCATCGGGTCCACGCCGACCAGCGATCCCCGCACATTAACACCATCCTACACCCACTCGGTACAATTTTTACATTTATGCCAAGCCAATTAACCTACAAACCTGGACGTCTTTGGAGTGCGGGAGGAAACCGAAGATGTCGGAGAAAACCCACGCAGGTCACGGGGAGAACGTACAAACTCCGTACAGACAGCACCCCGTAGTCAGGATTGAACCGGGGACACCGGCGCTGCATTCGCCGTGAGGCAGCAACTCTACCGCTGCGCCACCGTGACCGCCCTAATCTATTTCTCTCACGATTTTGTACCTCGATAAGATCACCCCTATTAAACACTTCCAATGGTTTGGAACAATTTGAAGGAACGGGGTAGTTTTAAGTCTGCTAGCTAGTTGGCACAATTCCTCTCTTGTTGAATAATAGTTCCAAAATTCAATGTTTACACAAGAACTAAACGATGAAACTCACTTTGCAACAAAGCTTCTCATGCCATTGGTATGACTAAGCTGCGGTGGGAAAGGTTTCAGTGCTCTGCTCTGTGTTCCAAGTATATCCAGCTAATGTTTCAGCAGGCAGTGAAGAAAGCGAATAGCATGTTGGCCTTCATAACAAGAGGAGCAAAGAGGTCCTTCTGCAGTTGTACAGGGCCCTAGTGAGACCATACCTGGAGTATTGTGTGCAGTTTTGGTCAAAGGCTCCTCTAGTATCTTTGGTTTTGGTCCCCTAATTTGAGGAAGGACATTCTTGCTATTGAGGGAGTGCAGCGTAGGTTTACAAGGTTAATTCCCGGGATGGCGGGACTGTCATATGCTGAGAGAATGGAGCAGCTGGGCTTGTACACTCTGGAGTTTAGAAGGATGAGAGGGAATCTTATTGAAACATATAAGATTATTAAGGGTTTGGACACGCTAGAGGCAGGAAACATGTTTCCGATGTTGGGGGAGTCCAGAACCAGGGGCCACAGTTTAAGAATAAGGGGTATGCCATTTAGAACAGAGATGAGGAAACACTTTTTCTCACAGAGAGTTGTGAGTCTGTGGAATTCTCTGCCTCAGAAGGTGGTGGAGGCCGGTTCTCTGGATACTTTCAAGAGAGAGCTAGATAGGGCTCTTAAAGGTAGCGGAGTCAGGGATATGGGGAGAAGGCAGGAACGGGGTACTGATTGGGGATGATCAGCCAAGATCACATTGAATGGCGGTGCTGGTTCGAATGGCCGAATGGCCTACTCCTGCACCTATTGTCTATTGTCTATTGAGACTGAGTCAGTTGCTTTCTTTAAATCAGAGGTAAGGGGGTGGTCCTTTCTAAAGTTTGAATAAATACATTTTGTTACAAGTTGCTTGGCTGGTGTATATATTAGTTTAGTTTAGATATACAATGCAGAAACAGGCCCTTCGGCCCACCGAGTCCGCGCCGAACAGCGATCCCTGCACACCAACACTATCCTACACACACTGGGAACAATTTGCAATTGAACCAGGCCAATTAACCTACAAACCTGTACGACTTTGGAGCGTGGGAGGAAACCAGAGATCCGGGATAAAACCCACGCAGGTCACAGGATCGAACCCGTGTCGCTGGTCCTGTAAGTGTTACTGTGCCACCCCTGTTTTTATTCATTCCAAAAACTGCAGAAGGTCATTGAGGCCCATCGATCCCACTGTGGAAAACCATCACACCTCCAGATTCAGGGACAGTTTCTTCCCAGCTGTTATCAGGCAACTGAACCATCCTACCAACAACTAGAGAGCGGTCCTGAGCTACCATCTACCCCATTGGAGACCCCTAGATTATCTTTGATTGGACTTTACTGGATTTAATCTTGCATTAAAGTTATTCAGTTATTCCCTTTATCATACATCTAGCTGTACACTGCGGATGCTCGATTGTAATCATGTATTGTCTTTCCTCTGACTGGTTAGCACGCAGCAAAAGCTTTTTACTGAACCTCGGTACACGTGACAATAAACTAAACTCAAAACTCAACTCAAAATGCAACGGCAAAACTCAACTCAAAATGCTTTCAAGAGAGAGCTAGATAGGGCTCTTAAAGATAGCGGAGTCAGGGGATATGGGGAGAAGGCAGGAACGGGGTACTGATTTGGAATGATCAGCCATGATCACATTGAATGGCGGTGCTGGCTCGAAGGGCCGAATGGCCTACTCCTGCACCTATTGTCTATTGTCTATACCTGCCAACATGGTTGACTCTTAACTTCCTCCTCCATGATCATTGACGCACACACAAATCCAAAAAGGGATTTGGGCACCACGGTTGCTGCCTTACATCGCTTGCAGCGCCAGAGACCCGGGTTCGATCCCGATTACAGGTGCTGTCTATACGGAGTTTGTACCTTCACCCCGTGATCTGCGTGGGTTTTCTCCGAGATCTTCGGTTTCGTCCCACACTCCAAAGACGTGCAGGTCTGTAGGTTAATTGACGCTATAAGTGTAAATTGTCCCCAGTGTGTGTAGGATAGTGTTAGTGTGCGGGGATCGCTGGTCGGCACGGACTCGGTGGGCCGAAGCGCCTGTTTCCACGCTGTATCTCTAAACTAAACTAAACTAAACTAGAGGGATTAAAAATTAAAAAATGTCAAGCTCATGGCTAATCCATCATCTGGCTGACATTTGATAGACCCTTGATAAAACGTTCATGAGCGAATATACCTTTAGATCCACATTTTATTGTCATTTAAGGTCATTAACCTTCTCAAAGAGCACATATCCTGTTGCTAAGGGTGGAAGGGAAGTTGAAAAGGTCTACGGAAGAATGCAAAGTATTCTAGACATGAAGCCAACTGCAAGCTAGACAACTCCATAGTAAACTTCATGAAGATTGGAGCAATGATACAAGGTTCTGTGTTGACATAAAGTTTGCCTGGAATGAATAAGCAAACATTCCATGTGTCCAATGACCAACTTTTAGTGAAATAACAAATTTCACTGTTATTTTTCACAAATGTCGCTGATATGATTTTGGATGATCAGCCATGATCATATTGAATGGCAGTGCTGGCTCGACGGGCCGAATGGCCTACTCCTGCACCTATTGTCTATGTTATCAGGCAACTGAACCATCCTACCACAACCAGGGAACAGTCCTGACCTACTATCTACCTCTTTCGTGACCCTCGGACTATCCTTGATCGGACTTTACTGGCTTTACCTTGCACTGAATGTTATTCCCGTACCATGTACACTGCAAATGGCTCGATTGTAATCATGTATTGTCTTTCCGCTGACTGGATAGCACGCAACAAAAAGCTTTTCACTGTACCTCGGTCCATGTGACAATATACTGAACTGAAACTGAATTCAACTGAACTGAAGAAAGAAAACAAGATTCGTTTCAGAGGACTAAAAATGTCCTTTGTCCCCAAACTCAAGCCAGAGCGGAAGATTTTGTTTGGAATTTGCTAACTCTAGCTAAGAGAATTTAAATGGGGACATTGGCCTTCATCAGCCAGAGTATTGAGTATAGAAGTTGGGAGGTCATGATGCAGTTGTATAAGACGTTGGTGAGGCCCATGTTACAGGGAAGATGTTATCAAGCTGGAAAAGATTCACGAGGATGTTGCCAGGACTCGAGGGCCTGAGCTGTAGGGAGAGGTTGAGCAGGCTGGGACTCTATTCCTTGGAGCTCAGGAGGATGAGGGATGATCTTATAGAGGTGTACAAAATCATGAGAAGAAGCCATTGGGTGAATGCACAGTCTCTTGCCCAGAGTAGCATCACTACCTCCACCATGTTCTGTTAATTAGGAACCGGCAGGGTGGCGCAGCGGTAAAGTTGCTGCCTCACAGCTACCAGAGAACCTGGTTCCATCCCGACTACAGGTGCTGGCTGTACGGAGTTTGTACCTTCTCCCCGTGACCTGCGTGGGTTTTTTCTGAGATCTCCGGTTTCCTCCCACACTCCAAAGAGGTACAGGTTTGTAGGTTAATTGGCTTGGTATAAATGTAAAAATTGTCCCTAGTGTGTGTAGGACAGTGTTAATGTACAGGGATCGCTGGTCGGCACGAACTCGGTGGGCCGAGGTGCCTGTTTCCATACTGTATCTCTAAACGGAACAAAACGGAACAAAACTAAACTTGAGGAATAGGAACCTGAAGGTTTAAGGGCCTGCCCCACTTGGCGATTTTTTCGGTGACTGCCGGCATCATTGACTGACGTATCAGGTCACGAAAGATCCACGGCGGTGACGCGGCGTGATGACGTATTGACGCGCGGTGTTTTTGCAAGTGTCCCAACATTTTTTATGTCGGCGCTGGATTTTGAAATGTTCAAAATCTTTTGGCGACACTGATATGACGGAGGCAGTCGCCAAAAAACATCGCCAAGTGGGACAGGCCCTTAACATTTTTACACAAAAAGTGGTGGGTGTACGGAACGAGCTGCCGGAGGAGGTAGTTGAGGCTGGGACTATCACAACGTTTAAGAAACATTTAGACAGGTACATGGATAGCCATGGATAAGCTTTTTTCCATTGAGAGTAGGGAAGATTCAAACAAGAGGACATGATTTGAGAATTAAGGGACAGATGTTTAGGGGTAACATGAGGGGGAACTTCTTTACTCAGAGAGTGGTAGCTGTGTGGAATGAGCTTCCAGTGGAAGTGGTGGAGGCTGGTTCGATTTTATCCTTTAAAAATAGATTGGATGGGTATATGGACGGGAAAGGAATGGAGGGTTATGGTCTGAGTGCAGGTAGATGGGACTAGGTGAGAGTAAGTGTTCGGCACGGACTAGAAGGGCCGAGATGGCCTATTTCTGTGCTGTTATTGTTATATGGTTATATGTTATATGATAGCACAGGTTTGGAGGGATATGGACCAAAGGCAGACTAGTGTAGATGGGACATGTTGGCCGGTGCGGGCAAGTTGGACCAAAGGGCCTGTTTCCACGCTGTATGACTCTATGACTCAATAATATATAATGGTTTCAAAAATTGTTTGATTAATATAGGTTTAGTCGCTGCCTTAACTACCTCCTCTGGCAGCTTGTTCCATACACCCACCACCCTTTGTGTGATGAAGTTACGTCTCAGATTCCTATTAAATCTTTTCCCCTGCACTTTAAACCTATGTCCTCTGTTCCTCGATTCCCTTACTCTGGGCAAGTGTCATGTGTCCCGAAGTACAGTTAAAAGGTATTTATTTGGCATGCTAAATACTGTATAAATGTATACATGTATAAATACTGCTGTGCAAGGGATTAGGTTAAGTCTAATTATTAATGCTTTTAAGTCCAGGCTCCTTATCATGAGTAGGACATTTATTACCTCCGTACAGGTAGCAGGGTAAGCAATACAGATGTTTTGGACATAACTCCCTTTATTCACTTTTCTTCCTCCCCCTCCCACTTTTTCACAAAGAGATTTGTGAGTCTGTGGAATTCTCTACCTGGAGGCTGGTTCTCTGGATACTTTCAAGAGAGAGCTAGATAGGGCTCTTAAAGATAGCGGAGTCAGGGGATATGGGGAGAAGGCAGGAACGGGGTGCTGGCACGAAGGGCCGAATGGCCTACTCCTGCGCCTATTGTCTTTTGTCTATTGCGCAAACAGTCTGAAGAAGGGTCCCGACCTAAAACGCTGCCTGTCCATTCCCTCCCCAAAATTGTCTGACCTGTTGAGTTCCTCCCGCCCGTAGTGTTAATGCGCCCTGTGGCGCAGCTTTAGAGCTGCTACCTCACAGCGCCAGAGACCCCGGTTCGATCCTGACAATAGACAATAGACAATAGGTGCAGGAGTAGGCCATTCGGCCCTTCGAGCCAGCACCGCCATTCAATGTGATCATGGCTGATCATCCCCAATCAGTGCTCTGTTCCTGCCTTCACCCCATATCCCCTGACTCCGCTATTTTTAAGAGCCCTATCGAGCTCTCTCTTGAAAGCATCCAGAGAACCGGCCTCCACCGCCCTCTGAGGCAGAGAATTCCACAGACTCACCACTCTCTGTGAGAAAAAGTGTTCCCTCGTCTCCGTTCTAGGAAACACTGACTACGTGTGCCGTCTGTTTAGAGTCTGCACGCTCTCCCTGTGACCTGCGTGGGTTTTCTCCGGGTGCTCCGGTTTCCTCCCACACTCAAAAGACGTGCAGGTTTGTAGGTTGATTGGCCTCGATATGATGCAAAAGTGGGATAACCTAGAACTGGTGCACGGATGACCAATGGTCGGTGTGGGCTCAGTGGGCCGAAGGGCCTGCTTCCACACTGTATCTCTAAATTAAACTAAACTTTCTGGAACTGATGTGCCACAATGCTGAGAACTAAATTTCATACGTTGTATTTTTTTCCTTTTCTCTACCTTATTGTACTAGAGTTAGGCTTGATTATATTTATATACAGTATTACCTGACTTGATTCGATAGCATGCATACCAAAGCTTTTCACTGTACCTCGGTACACCAGACAATGATATACATAAACCTCAATCAGGCTGATCTGAACATTAGAAATTCCTATTGAGGGAGTGCAACGTAGGTTCACCAGGTTAATTCCAGGGATGGTGGGACTGTCATTTGTTGAAAGAATGGAGCGACTGGGCTTGTACACTCTGGAATTTAGAAGGATGAGAGGGAATCTCATTGAAACATACAAGATTATTAAGGGATTGGACACGCTAGAGGCAGGAAAAAAATTCCCGATGTTGGGGGACTTCAGAACCAGGGGCCAAAGTTTAAGAATAAGGGGTAGGCCATTTAGAACAGAGATGAGGAAAAACGTTTTCACAGAGAGAGTTGTGAGTCTGTGGAATTCTCTGCCTCAGAAGGCGGTGGAGGCCAATTGTCTGGATGCTTTCAAGAGAGAGTTAGATAGAGCTCTTAATGATAGCGGGGTCGAGAGATATGGGGAGAAGGCAGGAACGGGATACTGGTTGTGGATGATCAGCCATGATCACAGTGAATGGCGGTGCTGGCTCGACGGGCCGAATGGCCTACTCCTGCAGCTGTTGTCTATTGTCTATTTAAAGTAAAATTTTAATTTTGGACAACTAATTTCAAATTGATCCAAGTGCAGTTTTCAGGTTTAGTTGAGTGCAGAGGTACAGCGCAGAAACAGGCCCTTTGGCCCACCGAGTACATGCCGACCAGCGACCACCCCATACACTGGCACTATCCTACAGACAAATTACAATTCTCACCGAAGCCAATTAGCTTACAAACCTGTGCGACTTTGGAGTGTGGGAGGGAACCGGAGCACCTGGAGAAAACCCACGCAGGTCACGGGGAGAACATGCAAACTCCATACAGGCAGCACCCGTGGTCAGGATCGAACCCGGGTCTCGGGCGCTGTGAGGCAGCAACTCCACCGCTGCGCCACCGTGCCGTCTCAGAGTGCAATGACTTTGTGAGCAAATTGTGACGTGTATAAATAGCAGAACACACTTTAAATTAGGAATTGAGTCCAAACTAAAACTCTGGTGGAATTTGTTGTATTAGCCAGAGAGGCCTGAGGAATGAATCACCAGTGAAGTGTACGGCTGAGACTGTGTATGCATTTCTGGAGGGACTGGGGATTATCTGTCGTGATAAGAAGCCAGGAAGATGAAGCCAGTTCTTGCTGCAGAAAACCGGCTAGAGCTGATCACCGCAGAAGAAAAACAGCATTTCGTTCAAACGCCTCGCTGTCGAAGAAAAGAGTTGAGACACAAGGAACTGCGGGTGCTGGAATCTTGCGCAAACTACAGAGTAAACATAGAAAATAGGTGCAGGAGTAGGCCATTCGGCCCTTCGAGCCTGCACCGCCATTTGATATGATCATGGCTGATCATCCAACTCAGTATCCCATCCCTGCCTTCTCCCCATACCCCCTGATCCCCTTAGCCACAAGGGCCACATCTAACTCCCTCTTAGTGCTGGAGTGCTGGAGGAATGGCTGGGTGATCTTATAGAGGTGTACAAAATCATGAGAGGAATAGATCGGGCAGTCACACAGTCTCTTGCCCAGAGTAGGGGAATGGAGAATATACCTAGAATATCGAAAAAAAACATCCCTTCCCCATAACTAGATGGGGGAAGGGGTGGGTTTACAGTTCTCAAAACAGAAATTGTGGTCAGCAATCTTGGTCACCATGACCTGATGGGCCGAATGACCTTATATATACTTATGGAGGTGTATAAAATCATAAAGGGAATTGATGGGGAGAATGCACAGCCTTTCACTCGTGTTGTAGATGTTCTCAAGCTGTAAAGGATAATTCCCGGGATGGCGGGACTGTCATATGCTGAGAGAATGGAGCAGCTGGGCTTGTACACTCTGGAGTTTAGAAGGATGAGAGGGAATCTTATTGAAACATATAAGATTGTTAAGGGCTTGGACACGCTGGAGGCAGGAAACATGTTCCCGATGTTGGGGGAGTCCAGAACCAGGGGCCACAGTTTAAGAATAAGGGGTAAGCCATTTAGAACGGAGATGAGGAAACACTTTTTCACCCAGAGAGTGGTGAGTCTGTGGAATTCTCTGCCTCAGAGGGCGGTGGAGGCCGGTTCTCTGGATGCTTTCAAGAGAGAGCTAGATAGCGGAGTCAGGGGATATGGAGAGAAGGCAGGAACGGGGTACTGGATCGGTGGGCGGCGCGACTTTCGTCTGCAGCGGCCTCTGCAGTCCGTCTGTCTTTTTATTATTTTTGTCTTGTTTTTATGTAGTTTTTTATTTTTATTTTTTGTCGGGGTATGTGTGTGGGGGGGTGGGGGTGGGGGTGAGGGGGGGAACTTTGAAATCTTTCCGCTGCACGGGAGACCCGACCTTTTCTTTGTCGGGTCTCCGTTGTCGTTGGGGCTGGGCAACGTGGAGCGGCCTCCAGCAGGAACGACCTGGGGCTCCCGTGGAGCTGCGGACTACTCACCGTCGCGGGGCTGGCCGAGTCCGGAGCGGGTGGAGCTGTGGTGGAGACAATCGCTGCTGCTACCCGACCCCCGGAGATTCGGAGGCTACAACCGCGGGTCTGGCGGACGGCAACACTGGAAGCCCGCGGGTCCCCTGGTGGGAGACCGCTTTTCGGGGCTTCCGCAGCGGCGACTTCTCCCGCCCGAGTTGCGGGGTTGAAGAGCACCTGGAGCGGGGCTTTATACCCCCGCGTGGCTTGGAATGGCCACCGGACTTTGCGGGCGCGCGCCGGGGCTCTAACACCAAGACCCGGTGCGCGACCTTGCATTAACCGGCGTGGCTTTAATGGCTGCGGGACAATCACCATCGCCCGCCGGGGGCTTTGACTTTGACTCTGACATCGGGGGGGGGGGGGAGTGCAGTGGAGAGATACGTTTTTTTGCCTTCCATCACAGCGCTGTGATGGATGTATGTGTAAATTGTGTTGTGTCTCGGGTCTTCTTCGTTTTGTATTGTATGGCTGCAGAAACGACATTTCGTTTGGACCTCAAGGGGTCCAAATGACAAATTTGTCCAAAAGACAAATAAATTGAATTGAATTGAATTGATTGTGGATGATCAGCCATGATCACATTGAATGGCGGTGCTGGCTTGAAGGGCCGAATGGTCTACTCCTGTACCTATTGCACATTGTCTGTTGTCTATTGTCTATTGATGCAGAGAAGATTCACGAGGATGTTGCCAGGACTCGAGGTTCTGAGCTACAGGGAGAGGTTGAGTAGGCTGGGACTCTATTCCTTGGAGCGCAGGAGGATGAGGGGTGATATTATTGAGGTGTACAAATTCATGAGAGGAATAGATCAGCTAGACGCACAGTCTCTTGCCCAGAGTAGTGGAATCGAGAACCAGAGGATATAGGTTCAAGGTGAAGGGGGAAAGATTTAATAGGAACCAGAGGGGTAACTTTTTCACATAGACAATAGACAATAGGTGCAGGAGTAGCCCTATCTAGCTCTCTCTTGAAAGCATCCAGAGAACCTACCTCCACCGTCCTCTGTGGCAGAGAATTCCACAGACTCACCACTCTCTGTGAGAGAAAGTGTTTCCTCGTCACCGTTCTAAATGGCTTACTCCTTATTCTTAAACTGTGGCCCCTGGTTCTGGACTCCCACAACATCGGGAACATGTTTCCTGCCTCTAGTGTGTCCAAGCCCTTAACAATCTTATATGTTTCAATGAGATGCCCTCTCATCCTTCTAAACTCCAGAGTGTACAAGCCCAGCTGCTCCATTCTCTCAGCATATGACAGTCCCGCCATCCCGGGAATTAACCTTGCATAGGGTGGTGGGTGTATGGAACGAGCTGCTGGAGGAGGTAGTCGAGGCAGGGACTATCGCAGCATTTTAGAAACATTTAGGCATGTACATGAATGTGTCAAGTAAAACTCTGCATAGGTCATGGTTATAATTCTTAGCAGTTGCATCAAGATGAAAATGAAAATGATGGTTTTCAAAGTCAAAGTCAATTGTATTCATCACATGCACCTCAAGGAGCAGTGAAATGAATTTGCCAGCAGCGATACACTTAAAAAGAACGCATAATACACAATAACATTTCACACAAACATCCACTGTGGTGGAAGGCAACAAAGTTCAGCCAATCCTCCTCCTTTGTTCAACCGTCGTCAAGGCCATAGACCCTCCGTAGTTACCGCTACAGACGGCCCGATGTACAGGCGGTTCCAGTCATTAGGGATGCCCTTATGGGAAAATGGAAACAGAAATATTTTCCAGTTTTAATCCCTATGATCCCAGTCTCTCCAAAACATGTGAAATTCTAAATTTATCTTGTGACATTTTTATCTTCTTTTCTGTCAGGCAGGCAAGCATGTTGCTGGTCTTGTAGCACTTTTCCCTGTACAGCTTTTCCTTGGGCAGCTTACAACCCAGCGGTATGAACGTTGGTTTCTCTCATTTTAAGCCACCCTTGCACTCCCTTCCTCACTCCCTCCCCCACCCTAGGCGTCCTGATGGTTGCACTGTTCGCATCCTCGTATCCCTTTGTTATAACCTCTTCCCCAGCCAACAATGGACCATTGTGGGCTCTATGACTCAATTAAGAAGGTACATGGATAGGACAGGTTTAGAGGGATACGGGCCAAATGCAGGCAGGTGGGCCTAGTGCAGCTGGTACATGTTGGTCGGTGTGGGCAGGTTAGGCCGAAGGGCCTGTTTCCACGCTGTGTCACTATGACTCAATCTGTTGCCAACCCGGCTTTGTTCTGACCTTTTTCTTACCTCCAGCTCCCTCCCCTCTATTTTCATTCTGAAGAAGGGGCACGACCAGAAACATCACCAGTCCTTTTTCTCCAGAGATGTTGCCTGACCCACCGAGTTACTCCAGCACTGTGTGTCATTCTTCGGTGTATACCCGCGCCTGCAGTTCCTTTCGACACAACCTTCTTCGGAACTGTGTCAATAGTCCGCCAGCCTGTTTTGTGTAGATTAAGTAAACCTAAAGCCCACATTGACATTCTCAATGAACGACACAGAGCGCTGGAGTAACTCAGCGGGTCAGGCAGCATCTCTGGACAACATGGATAGGTGACGTTTCACAGAGTGCTGGAGTAACTCAGCGGGTCAGGCAGCATCTCTGGAGAAAAGGTATAGGTAAGGTTTCGGGTCGGAACCCTTCTTCTGACTGACTCTCACCCGTCAACCAAAGAAGGCTTCAAATCCAAATTCCCTGAAATCAATCCATGAATCCTAATATCTGATCCACACTCCGTTCTCTAAACAATGGATATATTTTAGTGCACATTTCTGAGTTTTCTTTAGTATAAATGTGCACATGTAATACATGTGACACGTCACTTTAATTTCAAGTTAGAGTCATACAGTGTGGAAACAGGCCCTTCGGCCCAACTCGCCCACACCGGCCATCCATGTCCCATCTACCCTAGTCCCACTTGCCTACGCTTGGTCCATAACCCTCCAAACCTGTCCTATCCATGTACCTGTCCAACTGTTTCTTAAACGATGGGATAGTCCCAGCCTCGACTACCTCCTCTGGCAGCTTGTTCCATACACCCACCACCCTCTGTGTGAAAAAGTTACCCCTCGGATTCCTAATAAATCTTTTCCCCTTCACCTTGAGCCTATGTCCTCTGGTCCTCGCTTCCACTACTCTGGGTAAAATGCTCTGTGCGTCTACCTGATCTATTCCTCTTATGATTTTGTATACCTTTATAAGATCACCCCTCATCCTCCTATACTCCATGGAATAGAGACCCAGCCTGCTCAACCTCTCCCTATAGCTCCCTAGAGAGTCCTGGCAACATCCTCGTAAAAAAGTTTCATGTATTTTGTGTTTTTATGACTGTTGGCAGATCAATTTCCCTCCTGGGATAAATAAAGTTCCATCGTATCGTATGTTAAGAACTACAAACAATTCTAAACACAGGAATGATACAAGCCAGAATAAGTGTGAGGATGTTGCCAGGACTTGAGGATGTGAGCTATGGGGAGAGGTTGCGTAGGCTGGGACTCAATCCTTGGAGCGCAGGTGGATGAGGGTGTGATCTTATAGAGGTGTACAAAATCATGATAGGAATAGATTGGGTAGGCGCACACAGAGTCTCTTGCCCAGAGTAGGGGAAAAGGGAACCAGAGGACATAGGTTTAAGGTGAGGCCGGTTCTCTGGATGCTTTCAAGAGAGAGTTAGATAGAGCTCTTTAAAGATAGCGGAGTCAGGGGATATGGGGAGAAGGCAGGAACGGGGTACTGATTGGGGATGATCAGCCATGATCACATTGAATGGCGGTGTTGGCTCGAAGGGCTGAAAGGCCTACTCCTGCACCTATTGTCTATTGACAGCCTGTTTCTATGCTTAGTGACTCTCTGATTAACTGCTCCATATAAAAGCCAAAACAGATGGCCTGAATCAATATAATGTGGTTCCAAACTGTTTCCAATTTAAATTAAATGTCAAAGTTCTCTGAATGAGATGTTGTTTTGCAGGACGCTATTTCCCACAGTTCGCTGCACAATTAATTTTAAGCAAATTGAATTATTTTAAGCAAAGTCTAATATAATAGAATCATTTTTCCCGATGCAATTTTCCATTTGGCAGCAGGCAATGTTTTGTGAGATATGTAAAATAAAATAATTAAATATATGGAAAGGGTGCAGAGAAGATTTACGAGGATGATGCCAGGACTAGAGGGTGTGAGCTATCGGGAGAGGTTGAGCAGGCTGGGTCTCTATTCCTTTGAGCGCAGGAGGATGAGGGGTGATCGTATAGAGGTGTATAAAATCATGAGAGGAATAGATCGGGTAGATACACAGTCTCTTGCCCAGAGTAGGGGAATCGAGGACCAGAGGACGCAGGTTCAAGGTGAATGGGAAAAGATTGAATAGTTTCAAAGGTTTCAAAGGTCTTTTATTGTCACGTGTAACCAGTTAAGGTACACGTGATATGCAAATTACTATACAGCGCCAGGGACGCAGGTTCGATCCCGACTACGGGTGCTGTCCGTAGGAGTTTGTACGCTCTCCGCGTGATCGTGTGGGTTCTCTCCGAGATCTTCGGTTTCCTCCCACACTCCAAAGGCGTGCGGGTTTGTAGGTTAATTGGCTTCTGTAAATTGTTCCCAGTGTGTGTAGGATGGTGTTAACGTGTGGTGATCGCTGGTCGGCGCGGACCCGGTGGGCCGAAGGGCCTGTTTCCGCGCTGTATCTCTAAACTAAACTAAACTACACTCAAACTAATTAACATACAAACCTATACATCTTTGAGATGTGGAAGGAAACTGGAGAAAACCCACGCGGTCACAAGGAGAACGTACAAACTCCGTACAGACAGCGCCCGTAGTCAGGATCGAACCTGGATCTCTGGCGCTGTGAGGCAGCAACTCTACCGCTGCGCCACCGTGCTGCCCTTCGTCCAATATTCTTATTGTGGATTGCATCTGTGAATGGTTGCGTGCGTTTATGTAGAACATAGAACAGTAAAGGTAGACACAAAAAGCTGGAGTAGCTCAGCGGGACAGGCAGCGTCTCTGGAGAGAAGGAATTGGTGACGCTTCGGGTCGAGACCCTGAAATGTCACCCATTCCTTCTCTCCACAGATGCTGCCTGTCCCGCTGGTTCAACATTTTGTGTCTACCTTCGATTTAGACCAGCATCTGCAGTTCACCCGGGTCTCTTGGCTTTTGGCCCACGACTGGGTGGGCCGAAGGGCCTGTTTCCATTGTGTATCTCTGAACTCAACTGAACTACACTAAACTGATGTGTGTCTGATGTTTGACTACGGAAGAGTACAGAGGAGATTTACCAGAATGTTGCCTGGGTTTCAGCACCTAAGTTACAGAGAAAGGTTGAACAAGTTAGGTCTTTATTCTTTGGAGAGCAGAAGGTTAAGGGGGGACTTGATAGAGGTCTTTAAAATGATGGGAGGGATAGACAGAGTTGACGTGGATAAGCTTTTTCCATTTAGAGTAGGGAAGATTCAAACAAGAGGACATGATTTGAGAATGAAGGGACAAAAGTTTAGGGGTAACATCAGGGGGAACTTCTTTACTCAGAGAGTGGTAGCTGTGTGGAATGAGCTTCCAGTGGAAGTGGTGGAGGCAGGTTCGTTTTTATCATTTAAAAATAAATTGGATAGGTACATGGACGGGAAAGGAATGGAGGGTTATGGTCTGAGTGCAGGTAGATGGGACTAGGTGAGAGTATGTGTTCGGCACGGACTAGAAGGGCCGAGATGGCCTGTTTCCGTGCTGTAATTGTTATATGGTTTGCTTTGAATCTGTAGGTGACACCTGGAAGCAAGGCTTCACTGGCTAACCTCTCCCCAGGCGATGTTATTCTGGCCATCGATGGGGTAAGCACAGACAATATGGCTCACGTTGATGCACAGAACAGAATCAAGGCCGCAACCGACATGCTGAGCCTCAAGATCGACAGGTTGGTGCAGCAGCATACAATACCACATACTCAATGATTCAATGATACTTTATTAGACAATAGACAATAAGTAAGTAAGTAATTTTGTATTTATATAGCATTTTTAAATCGAATCACGCTGAAGCCAAAGTGCTTTACAGAGAAAGAAATTTGATTACCATACATCCATATAAAATAAAAAAGACACAATACACTATAGGATTCAACATGAACGTCCCCCCAACAGCAGAATCAACACTTTCCACTGTGAGGGAAGGCACCAAAAAGTCCAGTCCTCCTCCTCCTGGTCCACACGAGGTCGGGGTCTATTTGTGCAGGAGTAGGCCATTCAGCCCTTCGAGCCAGAACCGCCATCCAATGTGATCATGGCTGATCATCCACAATCAATACCCCGTTCCTGCCTTTTCCCCTTATCCCCTGACTCCGCTATTTTTAAGAGCCCTATCTAGCTCTCTCTTGAAAGTATCCAGAGAACCGGCCTCCACCGCCCTCTGAGGCAGAGAATTCCACAGACTCACAACTCTCTGTGAAAAGGTGTTTCAGGATGTGGAGAGGATGTTTCCACGAGTGGGATAGTCTAGGACCAGAGGCCACAGCCTCAGCATTAAAGGACGTTCCTGTAGGAAGGAGATGAGGAGGAATCTCTTTAGTCAGAGGGTGGTGAATCTGTGGAATTCATTGCCACAGAAGGCAGTGGAGGCCAAGTCAATGGATATTTTTAAGGCAGAGATTGACAAATTCTTGATTAGTACGGGTGTTTGGGGTTTATGGGGAGAAGCCAGGAGAATGGGGTTGAGAGGGAGAGATAGATCAGCAATGATTGAATAGCGGAGTAGACTTGATGGGCCGAATGGGCTGATTCTGCTCCTATCACTTACGAACATGATCTAGGTACAGTGAAATGCTTTGTTTTTTGCACACAACTCATGAGAGGACTAGATCGGGTAAACGCAGAGAGTCCTATCCTACACTCTAGGGACAAGTTACAATATTACCGAAGACAATTAACCTACAAACCTGTTCTACCTGGGATATGGGAGGAGACCGGAGCACCCGGAGAAAACCCACTCGGTCACAGGGAGAAGGTACAAACTCCGTACAGACAGCACCCGTGGTCAGGATGGAACCCGGGTGTCTGGCGCTGCGAGGCAGTGACTCTACCACTGCGCCACAGTGCCCACCCCCGTTATGTTCTATATTCTATGTTCTCCCGATTCTGTGTTTAAGTTCTCACCTGCTTCCTTTAAAATCTTCAATGGTGCTGTATGAGTTAAACTTCCTAAACCTCGCGTCTGCTTCCTTGGTCATTTATGACCAAATCTGCAACATCTTGCAGCAGCCAAGGTTCCCGCACTCTACTGTCCCTGTCTTTCCGATACGGTACGATGACGTAGACAATAGACAATAGACAATAGGTGCAGGAGGAGGCCATTTGGCCCTTCGAGCCAGCACCGCCATTCAATGTGATCATGGCTGATCATTCCCAATCAGTACCCCGTTCCTGCCTTCTCCCCATATCACCTGAATCCGCCATCTTCGAGAGCCCTATCCAGCTCTCTCTAGAAATCATCCAGAGAACCTGCCTCCACCGCCCTCTGAGGCAGAGAATTCCACAGACTCACCACTCTCTATGAGAAAAAGTGTTTCCTCGTCTCCGTTCTAAATGGCTTTCTCCTCATTCTTAAACTGTGCCCCCTGGTTCTGGACTCCCCCAACATCGGGAACATGTTTCCTGCCTCTAGCGTGTCCAAGCCCTTAACAATCTTATATGTTTCAATGAGATAACCTCTCGTCCTTCTAAACTCCAGAGTGTACAAGCCCAGCCGCTCCATTCTCCAAGGAGCGGAGCCTTCTCAAAAAGTCCAGGCGGCTCCGTCCCTTCTTGTACAGGGTCCTCAGCGTTCCCACAGTAACATGTTGCTCATTAATTCTGACCAGCCGGCCTTGGAAGGACTCCCACATACTGACGTACTCAACAACAGCTGCTACCCATCCACTCTCCACATCTCCTGCCAAATACTGGAGTAATGGGGCCTTTCACCAATTTAGCACCACCCCCCCCCCCCCCTGAGGCCACCATCTTATCTTTACGCATACCTATCTGAAAATGTACAGAGTGGGCACAGCGGTAGAGTGGCTGCCTCACAGCACCAGAGACCCTAGTTCCATCCTGACCTTGACTGCTGTCTGTGTGGGGTTTGCACGTTCTGCCGCCTGTGTGTGTTTCCTCCGGGTGCTCCGGCTTCCTCCCACATCCCAAAGGCGTGCAGGTTTGTGGGTTAATTGGCGCCCCCTGTAGATTGGATCCGGCGGAACGCGCGGAGGAGACCACCATCCGGGGGTCCGACGGGTAGGAAGGTGGACCCGGCAAAGCGTGGTGGAGCGCAATGTTCACGCGGAACACTGGTGGCCATCCGCTGCATCCTGACCTATCTATCGCCGGCCATCTTGACTACGTCTTGCCACTGGATCCAGACAGGCCGGGACGAGAGAGCGAGGCTGGCGATTTGCGCTACTCCCCCTCACTTTAATCCAAGTCGACGCGCAAGTCGTGACTTCAGGACCCGTATCGCCCAACTGGGCGAAGCAAGATCACCACAGGAGCGCGTGCAGCTGAGAAGAAGCGCACCGCACAAGCTCAGAGGTTACGCGTCGCGCGCAAGGCTCGAGCCACTTCAACTACCGCGGTGCCCACCCAACTGTGTCCCGTACGCGGGCGAGCCTTCCGGGCCCAGATCAGTC
This sequence comes from Malacoraja senta, assembly GCA_038087875.1. Classification (NCBI taxonomy): domain Eukaryota; kingdom Metazoa; phylum Chordata; class Chondrichthyes; order Rajiformes; family Rajidae; genus Malacoraja; species Malacoraja senta. The sequence goes on along the minus strand of JAXLNO010001847.1, from coordinate 71,359 downwards.
TCACCGGTCACCTCCGCACCCACAAACAAAAACACTGAAGACATGGCCTCCTTCGAAGGACAAACAACAACACATTGCCCCTAGTGTGTAGGATGTGAATGAGAAACTGGGATAACATGGAACTAGTGTAAATGGGAGATCGATGATCAGTGTAGACTCAATAGGGCCAAAGGGCCTGTTTCAATGCCATATCTATACTTTCAATTTAGACTTTAGAGATCCAGCGTGGAAACAGGCCTTTCGGCCCACTGAGTCCGTGCCGGCCAGAGATCACCCCAAACACTGTCACTATCCTACACACACTAGGGACAATTTACTATTTGTTACCATAAACCGATTAATCTGGAAACCCCAGCAAGATCCAAGACCGCAGGAAATTGCAGCGAATTGTGGACGCAGCCCAGACCATCACACAAACCAACCTCCCTTCCATTGACTCCATCTACACCTCACGCTGCCTCAGCAAGGCCAGCAGCATCATCAAGGACCAGTCGCACCCTGGCCACTCCCTCTTCTCCCCTCCCCCATCGGGCAAGAGGTACAGAAGTGTGAAAACGCACACCTCCAGATTCAGGGACAGTTTCTTCCCAGCTGTTATCAGGCAACTGAACCATCCTACCACAACTAGAGAGCAGTGCTGAACTACTATGTACCTCATTGGCGACCCTCGGACTATCCTTGATCCGACGTTGCTGGCTTTACCTTGCACTAAACCTTATTCCCTTATCATGTATCTATACATGTCATGTCACTATGATCATGTATGGTCATTCTGCAGACAGGTTAGCACGCAACAAAAGCTTTTCACTGTACACGTGACAATACACTAAACCGAAGGTTCTGTTTTCCAGGCCTCCACTCCCTGACCAATAGCTATAATTTTATTAAATACAGGGGTGGGTTCAAGGCTAAATGGTCGACTTCTTTTTATACTTCATGTTTAGCCATGTTTCGGAATGATCAGCCATGGTCACATTGAATGTCGGTGTTGGCTTGAAGGGCCGAATGGCCTACTCTTGCACCTATTGTCTATTGTCTATTGTCTATTTAGACAGGTACATGGATGGGGCAGGTTTAGAGGGATATGGGCCAAAGGCAGGCAGGTGGGACTGGAGTAGATGGGACATATTGGTCTGTGTGGGCAAGTTGGGCTGAGGGGCCTGTTCCCACACTGTATCACTGTCACTCTACTTTGATGATGTGTGCTTTATCCCAGACCTGAAACGAAGCTCTGGTCTCCTCAAGTGACTGAAGGTGGCAAAGCAAATCCGTTCAAGATTAATTTGGAGGCAGAACCACAGGTGAATAACGCTTCATGATAATACTAATGTTAAGAACACTTGACAGGTTATGATGATCAAACATATATACATGTGGATACGTTTTAGAGGTCGTGGTAGACAAGAACTACATAAACCAGAAATTGTTTGCAAACAATTGCAATGACGTACGCTCGCCAAGGAAGTCACGAGCCCTGCACAACTCATTTTCTTACCACTTGGCTAGTTTCACAATTTAAAATTTATAGGAGCAGAATTAGGCCATTCGGCCCATCAAGTCTACTCCGCCATTTAATCATGGCTGATCTATCTTTCCCTCTCAACCCCATTCTCCTGCCTTCTCACCATAACCCCTGACACCCGTACTAATCAAGAATCTCTCTATCTCTGCCTTAAAAATATCCATTGACGGCGTCCACAGCCTTCTGTGATAAATGAATCCCACAGATTCACCACCCTTTGACTAAAGAAATTCCTCCTCATCTCCATTCTAAAGGTACACCCCTTTTATTCTGAGACGGTGACCTCTGGTCCTAGACTCTCCCACTAGTGAAAACATCCTCTCCATATCCACTCTATCCAAACCTTAAATGTAAAACCCATTAGCAGGCATGGCAACTCATGAGAAAACGTATAGTATAGTAATGTGTAAAATAACAAGGCCGGCAGGGTGGCGCAGCGGTAGAGTCGCTGCCTCACAGCGCCAGAGTCCCAGGTTCGATCCCGACTACGGGGTGCTGTCTGTACGGAGTTTGTACGTTCTCCCCGTGACCGCGTGGCCTTTCTCCATGCGCTCTTCTTTAGACTCAGTCGCAAAAGGGGATGCGGAGGAATGTCTTTTGTCAGAGGGGTGGGTGAATCTGCGGAATCCATTGCCCCAGACGGCTGTGGAGGCCTCGTCAATGGATATTTCTACGGCGGAGATTGACAGATTCTTGACTAGTACGGGTGTCGGGGGTTATGGGGAGAAGGCAGGAGAATGGGCAGTCACGGTGGCACAGCGGTAGAGTTGCTGCCTTACAGCAAAATGCAGCGCCAGAGACCCGGGTTCGATCCCGACTACGGGTGCTGTCTGTATGGAGTTTGTACGTTCTCCCCGTGATCTGTGTGGGTTTTCTCAGAGATCTTCGGTGTCCTCCCACACTCCAAACACGTACAGGTTTGTAGGTTAATTGGCGTGATAAAAATATTAAATTGTCCAAGTTGGCGACATGCAGAGTACTGCCCTGCCGACTACAAAATTCAGAAGGGGATTGAATCGCGGAATAGACTTGATGGGCTGAATGGCTAAAATTCTGCTGCTATAACTTATGAACTTGTGAAGATAAGCTGACGTAGCTGTGTATGTGCAGAAATGTTACTCCTATGTAATCTGCTATGTAAAATAATTACAGATGTAACATGTAAACCCATATTACCACCTGCTGTAAAAGTTATGGAGTGTGGAACTGAGAACTTTTACGTTTACATAATTGGACTGATGGGTAGAGATTTAATTTTAGGACTTCAAGCTCACACTCGAGGCCAGAAGATACTGTCAGTGTTAATAGCAGATGAAAATGTATACGTTGTTTTTACATTTCTTTTTCCCATTTTTAAACGGAGAAATTATTTATTTTAAGCCTATAAAGGGCCCGTCCCACTAACGCAATTTTTTTCGGCAACTTGCCGGCACCCGTCATAGCCGCAGCAGGTAGCCGAAAATTCTCAACATGTCGAAAATCCAGCGACGACCAGAAAAAGGTACGACTCTTTGGGCGACTACTCACGACCATTGAAACGATCCCAGGAATGAGTAGGTTAACATATGATGAGCGTTTGTCGGCACTGGGCTTGTACTCGCTGGAGTTTAGAAATAAGAGGGGGGACCTTGTTGAAACGTACAGAATAGTGAAAGGCCTGGATAGAGTGGATGTGGAGTGGATGTTTCCACTAGTGGGAGAGTCTAGGACTAGAGGTCATAGCCTCAGAATCAAAGGACGTTGCTTTAGGAAGGAGATGAGGAGGAATTTCTTTAGTTAGAGGGTGGTGAATCTGTGGAAAAGATTGGAAATTGAAAACTGAACACAATTATGGTCGTGAGTAGTTGCCCGAAGAATCGTACCTTTTTCTGGTCACCGCTGGATTTTCCAACATTTTATAAATCTCCGGCGACCTGCTGCGACTATGACGGGTGCCGGCAAGTCGCCGAATAAAATCGCGTAAGTGGGACAGGCCCTTAACCAACCCCCCTCCCTGTAAAAATAACAGACAGGGAAGTGTGTTGTGAACACACGGTGATCAGCTGCCAACTCTGCCCACAGTAAGTTCTCGGCTCATGAGTTGGTACAAGTTCAAGAGCTGGATGAACTGCCTGTCTGATGGTCCGCTTTCTCTGTTGCAATGTGCTGTGCCTTTTCAGAATGTCGTTAGCAAGAGGGAAATGTTGCAAACGTCATCAATTCGAATGGCTTGCAGTTGCAGTTGAGTTCATTGTCACGTGCACCGAGGTACAGGGAAAAGCTTTTTGTTGCGTGCTAACCAGTCAGCGGAAAGACAATACGTGTTTACAATCGATCCATTTACAGTGTATAGAAGCATGATATGGGAATAATGTTTAGTGCAAGGTAAAGCCAGCAAAGTCCGATCAAGGATAGTCCGAGGGTCACCAATGAGGTAGATAGTAGTTCAGGATTTAATTGTGTTTAGTTTTCAATTTCCAATCTTTTCCACTGATTCACCAACTCTAACTAAAGAAATTCCTCCTCATCTCCTTCCGAATGCAACGTCCTTTTATTCTGAGGCTACGATCCCCAGTCCTAGACTCTCCCACTAGTGTTCAAATTCAAGTTCAAGAGAGTTTATTGTCATGTGTCCCTGATAGGACAATGAAATTCTTGCTTTGCTTCAGCACAACAGAACATAGTAGACATCCTCTCCACATCCACTCTATCCAGGCCTTTCACTAATCGGTATGTTTCAATGAGGTCCCCCCCTCATTTTACTAAACTCCAGCGAGTACAGGTCCAGTGCCGTCAAATGCTCATCATAGGTTAACCCACTCATTCCTGGGATCATTCTTGTAAACCTCCTCTGGACCCGCTCCAGAGCCAGCACATCCTTCCTCAGATACGGTGCCCAAAGTTGCTCACAATATTCCAAATGTGGCCTGACCAGCGCCTTATAGAGCCTCAGCGTTACATCCCTGTTTTTGTATACAAGCCCCTTGTTAAATAAATGCTGGCATTGCATTTGCCTTTCTTTGCTACCAATTTGACTTGCAGATGAACTTTTTGGGAATCCTGCACCAACACTCCAAAGTGTCTTTGCACCTTTGATTTTTTGGATTCGCTCCTCATCTATTGTTGGAAATATAGTGATATTGATCAACTGGAAAGAGTGCAAAGATTTACGAGGATGTTGCCAGGATTCGAGGGCTTGAGCTACAGGGAGGGGTTGGGCAGGCTGGGACTTTGGCCTTCAAGTGCAGGAGGCTGACAGGTGATTTTATAGAGGTGTATCAAATCATGAGGGGAATAGATAGGGTGAATGCACAGAGTCTTTTGCCCTGAGTAGGGGAATCAAGAACCAGGGGGCTTAGGTTAAGGTAAGAGGGGAAAGATTTAATATGAACCTGAAGGGCAACTTCTTCCACTCAGAGGGTGGTGGGTGTATGGAACAAGCTGCCAGATGAGGAGGTCAATAACAGCATTTAAAATATATTTGTACAGGTACATGGAGTGAGTCATAGAGTCTTACAGTGTGGAAAACGACCCTTCTGCCCAACTTGCCCAACTGGCCAACATGTCCCAGCTACACTCGTCCCACCTGCCTGTGTTTGGCCCATATCCCTCTAAACCTGTCCTATCCATGTACCTGCCTAAATGTTTCTTAAACGTTGCATTTGTATAGGAAAGGAAAGGTTTAGAGGGAGCGTGCAGGAAGGAACTGCAGATGCTGGTTTACACCAAAGGTAGACACAAAATGCCAGAGTAAAGGGGCTGTCCCACTGTACGAGGTAATTCAAGAGTTCTCCCGAGTTTCCCCTGATTCGAACTCGGAGAATTACGGTAATGGCCGCTCGTAGGTACTCGGGGCTCTCGTGGACATTTTTCACAGTATTGAAAGAACTTCACGAGTTACCGTGTTTCCCGAGTACCTGCCGTTAGCGTTACGAGCCGCTAAGAGACGTCCCGAGCTGCGACGTACCCGCTACGCTCATTCTACGTACTTACCACGAGTTTGATTTTTTTTAAACTCGGGAGAGCTCTTGGGTAAACTTGTATAGTGGGACAGGGCCTTTACTCAGCGGCTCAGGCAGCATCTCTGGAGAGAAGGAATGGGTGACAAGGGATATTGGCTGAATAAGACTAGCTTAGATGGGGCACCTTGATCAGCACGGATGAGTTAGGCTGAAGGGCCTGCTTCCTTGTCTGTATGAATCGAGAACCAGAGGACACATGTTTAAGGTGGGGGAGGGGAGATTTAACAGGAATCTGAGGGGTAACTTTTTCACACAAAGGATGGTGGGTGTATGGAACGAGCTGCCGGAGGAGACAGTTGAGGCTGGGACTATTGCAACATTTAAGAAACAGTTAGACAGGTACATGGATAGGACAGGTTTGGTGGGATATGGACTAAGCGCCTGCAGGTGGGGACTAGTGTAGCTGGGACATTGTTGGCCGGTGTGGGAAAGTTGGGCCGAAGGGCCTGTTTCCACGCTGTATCACTTTATGACTCTACGAAAGTAGAAGGGGAGAAAACTGGAGATATGAAAAGGGTTCCCACAAGGAATCACACAGTCACAGAGTGATACAGCGCAGAAACAGGCCTTCGGCCCAACTTGCCCACACCGAACAAGTTGGGCCGAAGGGCCTGTTTCCATCACTCTATGATTGTCTGACTCCAAAAGAGAGGGGATCTCATTGAAACATATAAGATTGTTAAGGGCTTGGATACGCTAGAGGCAGGAAACATGTTCCCGATGTTGGGGGAGTCCAGAACAGGGGCCACAGTTTAAGAATAAGGAGTAAGCCATTTAGAACGGAGACGAGGAAACACTTTTTCTCACAGAGAGTGGTGAGTCTGTGGAATTCTCTGCCTCAGAGGGCGGTGGAGGCAGGTTCTCTGGATGCTTTCAAGAGAGAGCTAGATAAGGCCCTTAAAGATAGCGGAGTCAGGGGATATGGGGAGAAGGCAGAACGGGGTACTGATTGGGGATGATCAGCCATGATCGCATTGAATGGCGGTGCTGGCTCGAGGGGCCAAATGGCCTACTCCTGCACCTATTGTCTATTGTCTATTGTCTATTGTCTAAAACTAGATGCATGGTGTGTGTGTTTTTAGCTTCAGCGTGACTTGTAGCCCTGTGTGTTTTTTTGTGCCCTCTCACTTGCAGGAAATCAAATCTATTGGAGAGTCCCATAACAGGAAAGCCCAGCGTTTCTGGCGGCGGGAAGCATTGATGAGAAAAGGCAGGTAGTCAGCTCCAGCTATAATACCCCAATCGGCTGTACTCAGCCGGCAACATACAGGACGCCCCTGCAGGGCCAACTCCGAGGCCTAGTCATTGAGCCACAGGAGATGTAAGTACAGATTCCAATCCCGGCACCTCCCACTGCCCTAGACTATCTCCCCCCCCCCTTTCACCGTCCTTGTCTGTGTTCCATCCAGCTCTTGCTACTTGTATGGGGGAAAAAAATCACTTTATCTTTGTGGAAGAAAGAATTTTGGGGGGAAAATGAAAGTCACCTTCATACATGTGAGGACAAAGGATAAAATGAATCTGCCGTCGAGTGGCACAAAGGTTTCTCGCGCCTGGTACCAAAAGTCTCACTATTTTTGATACGTAGCCCTTTACATTTAATACGTAAACTGCACAATTACAGGTAAGATCTTTCTTGGAGCGAAATAAAATGTCTAGCACTGTATCCGATAGTGGTTTTATATATTCACATGATAATTAACTTCATAATGATGTCTCGATTTTAAAGCCCCTGTCCCACTGTACGAGTTCATTCCATGAGTTCTCACGAGTTTGCCCTGATTCGAACTCGGAGATTCACGGTAATGGCCGCTCGTGGGCACTCGGGGCTCTCGTGGACATTTTTCGAGCGTGTTGAAAATTCTTCACGAGTCTTCCCGCGCTTACCGCGTTTCCCGAGCACCTGCCGTTAGCGTTACGAGCAGCTAAGATACGTCCCCGAGCTCCGACGTACCCGCTACGTACATTCTACGTACTTACCACGATTTAGATTTTTTTTTTAACTCGGGAGAGCTGTTGGAATGAACTCGTACAGTGGGACAGGGCCATTAGTAGTATAGAGACTAAATGTGATTTTATTTTTTGTCCGCCGCTACTGCTGTATTATCTTTAATCGTTTTTCCTTGCAGGCTCTAGGCTACTTTGAACACCAGTTTAATACCAGGCCCAAACCATTCTCAGTAGTTGCTACCCCGAGCAGGTTTATGCTTTATCTTCCTGACAGATTGCATGCATATTTGCCTTGAATTTTGTCTCTGCTGGAACAAAGAAAGTGCTTATTGTAGAAAGACGACGTTATACCCTTCACAAGGACTGGTTTACTGAATACATTTGAGCATCATGTATTGTGAGGGAGAAATAGATCAGCCATGATCGAATGGCGGAGCTGACCCGAAGGGCCGAGTGCCTAGTTAGAGTCATAGTCATAGAGTGATACAGTGTGGAAACAGTCCAACTTGCCCACACCAGCCAACATGTCCCAGCTACACCAGTCCCATCAGCCTGCGTTTGGTCCATATCCCTCCAAACTTGTCCTATCCATGTACCTGTCTAACTGGTTCTTAACCTCTGCCCCCATGTCTTATGACCTTATGATCGTATCTGCCCAAGCGCTTTTATCAGTGAAAAACATTTGCTTTTTTCAGTAATTTGACTGAAATTTATTATTTATTTATAATTATAATTCCAGGGTTTCGCATTTTAGTTTTAATGTTCAAATATTGATTTTCAAGTGTTTTAGTTTCTTAAAAGAGAAAAAAGTTCCTTCTTACCTTGATCCCCTCAAGTAGATATTAAAGTTATGGGGCTTGACATATACAGTGAACATTCATTCCCTCTTTTAAATTGTTGACTATGAGCCCCAGGAAGCATGCTACACTCAAGCTTGGTGAATTTTACTGGCTTTACCTTGCACTAAACGTGATCCCCTTAGAGGGTTGCCAACTTTCTCACTCCCAAATAAGGGACAAAAGGCCAAAAATAAGGACAAATTCCGACGGCAATCCGTGCGACCGACTGGGCCGTGGCTGGGTGAATGATGAGTTGGCCCCGGGTGCTGGACTGCACACAAAGCCTAGCCGGCGGGCCAGCTGAGGAGTTTTGGCCCGGGCCGCGCAAACGTAGCGCGCAAAGACCGGCGCCCCATCCAACTCATGAACCGATGATCGGCCATGAGAAGGAGCGGTGGTGGTGGTGTCGGCGGTAAGCGAAGGTCCGAAGTTCGGACAGCTGGCCGGGCTGCCGACCGGTCGACGGGGCCACGGGCGAGGGGCTGCTGCTGCTGCACTCCATGGGCTGCACTACGTCGGGACGGGTGAGGCGGGGCCGACGCGGCGCTCTGACCCGACAGTCCCCTCGACCCGAGTAGTAGCAGTCAAATATGGGACAAGGGCTGTCCCATATGGACAAACCAATTTAGCCCAATATACGGGATGTCCCGGCTAATATGGGACAGTTGGCAACCCTATCCCCTTATCATGTATCTGTACACTGTACATGGCTCGATTGTAATTATGTGTTGTCTTTCCACTGACTGGTTAGCACGCAACAAAGCTTTTCACTGTACACGTGACAATAAACTAAACTGAATGTTTGATGCATTTTGCTCCATGCAGTTTGTCTCTCGATCTGATATTGCTACTAAAGAATGTGTCTTGCAAATCGGAAAGATCAAAAAATGCCGGAAATACTTGGCATGTTGCTTTGCCTTTAATGTTGAAATAATTTCTGTGCTTCTTCATTTTATACGGCATTCATAAACCTGGTATGCATGTGGTGTGTGACTAAATTGGTCGTTTTATCAGTTCATGTTCATAAGTGATAGGAGCAGTATTAGGCCATTCGGCCCATCGAGTCTACTCCGCCATTCAATTATGGCTGATCTATCTCTCCCTCTTAACCCCGTTCTCCTGCCTTCTCCCCATAACCCCTGACACCCGTACCAATCAAGAATCTATCTATTTCTGCCTTAAAAATATCCATTGACTTGGCCTCCTCAGCCATTGTGTCAAAGAATTCCAGCGTGTTCGTGAAACTATTTACGGTTGACACATAAATCCTTTCTAACTAAACCTTGCATTTAAATAACATCTTAACCTTAAAATTAATGCCGTATGTTTCTTCACTGGGACACAATCAGACAAACTAAGGAGTTTTAAATAGCAGGCTTTTTCTTTAAAGATTCTTGAGATTTTGAGAAGGAATTTGGGAGTGTGAGTCCCAGATGACTTACAGCACAAGAGGTAATGGCGGAAAAGACATGAATCAGAGAAAGACCAGAATTCAAAGCAGGCTTTAAGACTGGAGTGGGTTTGTCAAAAGTCTTACAGCGTGGAAGCAGCAGGCCCTTCAGCCCAACTTGCCCACACCGGCCAACATGCCCCAGCTACACTAGTCCCACCTTGCCTGCGTTTGGCCCGTATCCCTCTAAACCTATCCTATCCACGTACCTGTCTAAATGTTTCCTAAACGTTGGGATAGACCCAACCTCAACTACCTCCTCCATACACCCACCACCCTTTGTGTGCAAAAGTTGCCCCTCAGGTTCCTATTAAATCTTCCGTCCCCACACTTTAAATCTATGTCTTCAGGTTCTCGATTCCACTGCACTGGCCTGAGTAAATTTAAAGGGGAGGTTGAGAACAATCACTCACTGAGCTAGATGCTAAACCATTGACTTTTCTATATCATTATATGATAATAGACAATAGACAATAGGTGCAGGAGTAGGCCATTCGGCCCTTCGAGCCGGCACCGCCATTCAATGTGATCATGGCTGATCATCCCCAATCAGTACCCCGTTCCTGCCTGCTCCCCATATCCCCTGACTCCGCTATCTTTAAGAGCCCTATCTAGCTCTCTCTTGAAAGCATCCAGAGAACCTGCCTCCACTGCCCTCTGAGGCAGAGAATTCCACAGACTCACCACTCTCTGTGAGAAAAAGTGTTTCCTCGTCTCCGTTCTAAATGGCTTACTCCTAATTCTTAAACTGTGGCCCCTGGTTCTGGACTCCCCCAACATCGGGAACATGTTTCCTGCCTCTAGCGTGTCCAAGCCCTTAACAATCTTATATGTTTCAATGAGATCTCCTCTCATCCTTCTAAACTCCAGAGTGTACATGCCCAGCCGCTCCATTCTCTCAGCATATGACAGTCCCGCCATCCCGGGAATTAACCTTGTAAACCTATGTTGGATTATCAGAGTATTACTGTATCAGAAGGTAGACACAAAATGCTGGAGTCACTCTGCGGGACAGGCAGCATCTCTGGAGAGAAGGAATGGGTGACGTTTATTGTTGAGACCCTTCTTGAAACGGTCTGAAGAAGGGTCTCGACGCCGAAACGTCACCCATTCCTTCTCTCCATAGATGCTGCCTGTCCCGCTGAGTGACTCCAGCATTTTGTGTCTATCTTCAGTGTAAACCAGCATCTGCACTTCCTTTGTTCACGATATTATTGTATTAGCCGTGCATGGGAGATAGCAGCATGATTTGCATTGAATCTGTAAGCTATAATCTCTGTGCTGTAATGTAATTCACACGAAAAAACTGAAAATTGTTGTGCAGATTTTTCTGCCTTAAACTGCGAAGAACTGTTCAGTTGACCTTAATATTGTTTGACCGGGTCGTACTGAAGTCATTCTAACTACCCTGAAGATGTCATAACTTTGCAACAACTAAGATAACAAAACAATCTAACAAAAAGTCTAAGTATTAAAGCTGCAGTATCTCATTCCCATTAGTCCAAATATATCAACTTCATAAGTCTTCGAATACCATGGGTAATTTTCGAATTGCTCCTGACAGCTTTATTGTCTTAGTTTTCTGAAAGATTTTTCGTTCAAATCCTTCATTTATTCAAGAAGAGGGATACTGCAGCTTAAATGTTCCATAATATTGCAACACGCCACTAAACCACATCCTCACCATGTTGGCTTGGCTTTATATGGAAAGCATCATATCTTAAACATCTCAGTATAAAGGAGTCATAGACCTGTACAGCACAGAACAGGCCCTTTGGCCCATCATGTCCATGCCAACCTTTTGACCATCTATGCTAATCCCATTTGCCTCCATATCCTTTTAAGCCTTGCATATTCAAGTGCTTCCCTAAATGTCTCTTAAAAGTAGTTATTATATCTGATTTCACCACCTCAGGCAGCAAGTTACAATGACCCAACATTATATATAGAGTATTATTATTATATTGTATTATACATAAAGAAAACTTTCCCCTGAAATACTCTTCAAAAATATTTCCTCTTACCTTAGACATTAGTTTTGTTTTTAGTTTAGAGATACAGTGCGGAAACAGGCCCTTCCGTCTACCGAGTCCGTGCCGACCAGCGATCCCCGCACACTAACACACACACACACACACACACACACACACACACACACACACACACACACACACACACACACACACACACACACACACACACACACACACACACACACACACACTACACACTACACATTAGGGACAATTTACATTTTTTAACGAAGCCAATTAACCTACAAACCTGCACGTCTTTGGAGAGTGGGAGGAAACCGGAGCACCCGGGGAAAACCCACGTCATAGAGTGATGCAGTGTGGAAACAGGCCAACTCGCCCACACCGGCCAACAATGTCCCATCTACACCAGTCCCACTTGCCTGCACTTGGTCCATATCCCTCCAAACCTGTCCTATCCATGTACCTGTCTAAAGGGCCTGTCCCACTTGGCGATTTTTTTCAGCGACTGCCGGCATCATTGACTGACGTATCAGGTCACCGAAAAGGTCGCGGCGTGACGCGGCGTGATGACATATTGACGCGCGGTGTTTCCTCGAATGTTGCAACATTTTTTTTGTCGCCACTGGATTTTGAAATGTTCAAAATCTTTTGCTGACCCTGATGCGCCAGTCAATGACGCCGGCAGTTGCCGAAAAAATTGCCAAGTGGGACAGGCCCTTTAGCTGTTTCTTAAACGATGGGATAGTCCCAGCCTCAAGTACCTCCTCTTGCAGCTTGTTCCAAACACCCACCACCCTTTGTGTGAACAAGTTACCCCTCGGATTCCTATTAAATTCTTTCCCCTTCACCTTGAACCTATGTCGTCTGGTCCTCGATTGCCCTACTCTGGGCAAAAGATCTACCCGATCTATTCCTCTCGTGATTTTGTACACCTCTGTAAGATCTCCCCTCATCCTCCTGCGCTCCATGGAATAGAGACCCAGCCTACTCAACCTCTCCCTGTAGCTCACACCCTCTACTCCTGGCAACAACCTCGTAAATCTTTGTTGAACCCTTTCACAGAGAGAACGTACAACAGGCAGCACCCGTAGTCAGGATTGAACCCGGGTCTCTGGCGCCGTAAGGCAGCAACTCTACCGCTGCGCCACCGTGCCGCCCTCTTCATTAATAGAAATGTTCCCCCTTTCTGTTCTGTGTTTCCTACGCCCACGCCATCTTGTTGAGTGGCTTTATTTGTGCGCTCATCCTACGCATTTGGCGATTTGCTTCACAGACGTGGTTATCAGTCAATAGTCCATGTGCAGTTACAAAGGCAAGGGAAGGATTTCCTTTTGTAGCTGGTATCATCAGCTCTCGTTGTGCAACGTTGCCCCCGCATTGCATCAAGATGGAGCTTCTCAACCTAGAATAGGTCTATCGCGTACAAATTCCCATGCAATTGAGGCAGTGTTGCCTTCATATTTATTTTCCAGGTTGTTTCTTTCCTGCACGTAAGCTAATTTGAAGTTTATCCTTCGTGGTTCCCGATGTTGGGGGATGTTCCCGATGTTGGGGCATGTTCCCAATCAGTACCCCGTTCCTGCCTTCTCCCCATATCCCCTGACTCCGCTATCTTTAAGAGCCCCATCTAGCTCTCTCTTGAAAGTATCCAGAGGACCGGCCTCCACCGCCCTCTGAAGCAGAGAATTCCACAGACTCACCACTCTCTGTGTGAAAAAGCGTTTCCTCATCTCCGTTCTAAATGGCTTACCCCTTATTCTTAAACTGTGGCCCTGGTTCTGGACTCCCCCAACATCGGGAACATGTTTCCTGCCTAGCGTGTCCAAACCATTAACAATCTTATATGTTTCAATGAGATACCCTCTCATCCTTCTAAACTCCAGAGTATACAAGCCCAGCTGCTCCATTCTCTCAGCATATGACTGTCATATTCTCTCAGCATATGATAGTCCCGCCATCCCTGGAATTACCCTTGTAAACCTACGCTGCACTCCCTCAAAAGCAAGAATGTCCTTCCTCAAGTTAGGGGACTGTGTCTCACTAGGGCCCTGTACAACTTCAGAAGGACCTCTTTGCTCCTGTACTCAACTCCTCTTGTTTTGAAGGCCAACATGCCATTCGCTTTCTTCACTGCCTGCTGTACCTGCATGCTTACTTTCATTGACTGATGAACAAGGACACTCAGATCTCGTTGTACTTCCCCTTTTCCCAACGACACCATTTAGATAATAATCTGCCTTCCTGTTTTTGCTACCATAGTGGACAACCTCACATTTATCCACATTAAACTGCATCTGCCATGCATCTGCCCACTCACCCAACCTGTCCAAGTCACCCTGCATCCTCATAGCATCCTCCTCACAGTTCACACTGCCACCCAGCTTTGTGTCATCTGCAAATTTGCTAATGTTACTTTGAATCCCTTCATCCAAATCATTGATGTATATTGTAAATAGCTGTGGTCCCAGCACCGAGCCTTGCGGTACCCCACTAGTCACTGCCTGCCATTCTGAAAGGGACCCGTTAATCCCTACTCTTTGTTTCCTGTCTGCCAACCAATTTTCTATCCATGTCAGCACTCTACACCCAATACCATGTGCCCTAATTTTGCCCACTAATCTCCTATGTTGGACCTTATCAAATGCTTTCTGAAAGTCCAGGTACACTACATCCACTGGCTCTCCCTTATCCATTTTCCTAGTTATATCCTCAAAAATTCCAGAAGATTTGTCAAGCATGATTTCCCCTTCGTAAATCCATGCTGACTCGGACCGATCCTGCTACTGCTATACAAATGTGCCGCTATTTCATCTTTTATGATTGACTCCAGCATCTTCCCCACCACCGATGTCAGGCTAACTGGTCTATAATTCCCTGTTTTCTCTCTCCCGCCTTTCTTAAAAAGTGGGATAACATTAGCTATCCTCCAATCCGCAGGAACTGATCCTGAATCTATAGAACATTGGAAAATGATCACCAATGCGTCCACGATTTCCAGAGTCACTTGGGATGTACCCTGGGATGCAGACCACCAGGCCCTGGGTATTTATCAGCCTTCAATCCCATCAGTCTACCCATCACCATTTCCTGCCTAATGTGGATTTCCTTCAGTTCCTCCGTCACCCCAGGTCTTCTGAACCAAGAACCTAGAATTTAACCTAGAAACCTGAGGTAGACAAAATTGCTGGAGAAACTCAGCGGGTGCAGCAGCATCTATGGAGCGAAGGAAATAGGCAATGTTTCGGGCCGAAACGTTGCCTATTTCCTTCGCTCCATAGATGCTGCTGCACCCGCTGAGTTTCTCCAGCATTTTTGTCTACCTTCGATTTTCCAGCATCTGCAGTTCCTTCTTAAACAAAACCTAGAAACCTGCACGTCTTTGGAACGTGGGAGGAAACCGGAGACCTTGGGGAAAACCCAGGCAGGTCACGGGGAGAGCGTGCAAACTCCGTGCAGGCAGCACCAGCGGTCAGGATGGAACCCGGGTCTCTGGCGCTGCGAGGCAGCAACTCTACCGCTGCGCCACCGTGCCGCCCTCTCCGCTGCTTTGAGATTTACTGTACGGTTGCTCTGCGCCATTGGACAATATCGGTTGCTTTACCGGGCGCGTGTGTTTGTACAGGCCAGACGCAGCGCCCGGAGTTCAAGAGTCGGATGTTTATAAAATGCTGCACGAAGACCAGGAGGAGAGCAACGAGCCGAGGCAATCTGGCTCCTTCCGGGCAATCCAGGACTACCTGGAGACAGATGAAAGTGGTGAGTCCGTACAGACAGCACCCAGTAGTCAGGATGGAACCCTTGGCAGCAAGTCTACCGCTGCGCCACCGTGCCGCCCTCTTCACAAGTGGCATACCGCACATTTCACTGTACCAATTGGTACATGTGACAAATAGAAACATAGAAAATAGGTGCAGGAGTAGGCCATTCGGCCCTTCGAGCCTGCACCGCCATTCAATATGATCATGGCTGATCATCCAACTCAGTATCCTGTACCTGCCTTCTCTCCATACCCCCTGATCCCTTTAGACACAAGGGCCACATCTAACTCCCTCTTAAATATAGCCAACAAACTGGCCTCAACTACCTTCTGTGGCAGAGAGTTCCAGAGATTCACCACTCTCTGTGTGAAAAATGTTTTTCTCATCTCGGTCCTAAAGGATTTCCCCTTTATCCTTCAACTGTGACCCCTTGTCCTGGACTTCCCCAACATCGGGAACAATCTTCCTGCATCTAGCCTGTATCTTGTATCTTGAGTCAGAGGGCCATGGAGTCAACAGGTCCTTCGGCCTAACCCACCCATGCCAACCAAGATGCCATGGGGCTTAGGAGCAGGATTAGGCCATTCCATCCATCGAATCTACTCCACCATTCGATCATGGCTGATCTATCTTTCCCTGTCAACCCCATTCTCCTGCCTTCTCCCCATAATCCGTGACACCCGTACTAATTCAAGTCAAGTCAAGTCAAGTCACTTTTATTTCTATAGCACATTTAAAAAACAACTCTCGTTGACCAAAGCGCTTTACATTGGTGGAGGTACCAACGTTATACAACAGTGGTTCATAGATTAAGTACATACATAAATACATACATATAGCCCTCCCTCAGAGGACGTCAAGAAAGGCTTGAGAATAAAGATGAGTTTTAAGTCTCGACTTAAAAGAGTCGATGGAGGGGGCAGTTCTGATGGGAAGAGGGATGCTGTTCCACAGTCTAGGAGCTGCAACCGCAAAGGCGCGGTCGCCCCTGAGCTTATGCCTAGACCGCGGGATGTTCAGTAACCCCAAGTCGGCCGATCTGAGGGACCTGGAGGTGGTGTGGTGGGTGAGAAGACTTTTGATGTCGGTGGAGATAGATGTCCTTCCTCAAATTAGGGGACCAAAACTGCACACAATACTCCAGGTATAGTGCAATAGGCTGTTATAGTTCAGAGTTTGTTTGACGTTGTGTTCAATAGCCTGATGGCTGTGGGGAAGCAGTTATTCCTGAACCTGGATGTTCCAGATTTCAAGCTCCTGTACCTTCTTCCCGATGGCAACGGAGAGATGAGTGTGTGGCCAGGATGGTGTGGGGTCTTTGATGATGCTGGCCGCCTTTTTGAGGCAGCGACTGCGATAGATCCCTTCGATGGTGGGGAGGTCAGAGCCGGTGATGGACTGGGCAGTGGTCACATCTTTCTGCAATCTTTTCCGCTCCTGGACGTTCAAGTTACCGAACCAAGCCACGATGCAGCCAGTCAGCATGCTCTCTACTGTGCACCTGTAGAAGTTAGAGAGAGTCCTCCTTGACAAACCGACTCTCCGTAATCTTCTCAGGAAGTAGAGGCGCTGATGTGCCTTCTTTATGCTGGCATCAGTGTGCTGGGACCAGGAAAGATCTTCGGAAATTGCGTTAGTCAAAACAGGGTGGGCCACGTGAAGGTTGCAATCTCCCACCCCTCAGCTTAGTTTCAATTTGGAATATATTTAATCTCTTACCACAGGGTGGATTATTTAAAAATTGGAAATATTTGAACTTTTTCCCCAGTCAAAAATGAGAGGGGCAAAGTTAGAAGGAGACATGCATGGCAAGATTTGGGTGCTGTGGAAACATGAGCTGTACTGAGATTCAAGAGAGTTTATTGTCATGTGTCCCAGATAGGACAATGAAATTCTTGCTTTGCTTCAGCACAACAGAACATAGTAGGCATGACTAAATACAGAACAGAACAGAACAGTGTGACCATATACCAATGAATATATATATATACACACATTAATAACAGATAAAGTGCAATGGGCTATTAATGATCAGTTTTGAGTTGAGTTTAATAGCCTGATGGCTGTGGGGAAGTAGCTATTCCTGAACCTGGATGTTGCAGATTTCAGGCTCCTGTACCTTCTACCTGTAGGTAGCGGGGAGATGAGTGTGTGGCCCGGATGGTGTGGGTCCTTGATGATGCTGGCACCCTTTTTGAGGCAACGACTGCGATAGATCCCCTCGATGGTGGGGAGGTCAGAGCCGATGATGGACTGGGCAGTGTTTACAAGTGTTTACTGTTAACAAGTGCTTACCGCTCTCTGAATCTGTGTTAACCGTTCCCCAATTCTGTGCAACCTGACAAAGGCAATCGCCCAGCTGTGACCAAAAGCGTGAGAGCTCCAGTGACGAAGGTCGGCGCGTCGGCGGGTAGCGTTCAGAAGCTGCCGCTCTGCGACAAGTGCGGAAACGGAATCGTGTAAGTACTTTTGCAAGACGAGTAGGTTCACGGTCTTCCCACCTTCGGAGCTTTCCCAGTCCTCCGTTGCAATTTCTAACCAATATAACGTCGGAAATCAGCTTCCTGGGGTCGTACAGCGCGGAAACAGACCACTTCGGCCCACCGAGTCCGCACCGACCAGCGATCCCCGCGCATTAACACTACCCTACACGCACCAGGGACAATTAACATGTATACCAAGCCGATTCACCTATATGGAATGTGGGAGGAATCCGGAGATCCCGGAGAAAACCCACACAGAACGTACAAACTCTGTACAGGCAACACCTGGAGTCAGGATCGAACCCGGGTCTCTGGTGCTGTAAGGCAGCAGCTCTACCGCTGCGACACCGTGCCATCTGCATTTGGCCCATATCCCTCTAAACCTGTCCTAACCATGTACCTGTCCAAATGTTTCTTAAACGTTGCGATAGTCCCTGCCTCAACTACCTCCTCAGGCAGCTCGTTCCATACACCCACCACCTTCTGTGTAAAGAAAGTTACCCCTTTAAACAATAGACAATAGACAATAGGTGCAGGAGCAGGCCATTTGGCCCTTCGAGCCAGCACCGCCATTCAATGTGATCATGGCTGATCATCCACAATCAGTACCCCGTTCCTGCCTTCTCCCCATATCCCCTGACCGCTATTTTTAAGACCCCTATCTAGCTCTCTCTTGAAAGCATCCAGAGAACCTGCCTCCACCGAGGCAGAGAATTCCACAGACTCACCACCCTCTGTGAGAAAAAGTGTTTCCTCGTCTCCGTTCTAAATGGCTTACTCCTTATTCTTAAACTGTGGCCCCTGGTTCTGGACTCCCCCCAACATCGGGAACATGTTTCCTGCCTCTAGCGTGTCCAAACCCTTAACAATCTTATATGTTTCAATGAGATCCCCTCTCATCCTTCTAAACTCCAGAGTGTACAAGCCCAGGCGCTCCATTCTCTCAGCATATGACAGTCCCGCCATCCCGGGAATTAACCTTGTAAACCCTACGCTGCACTCTCTCAATAGCAAGAATGTCCTTCCTCAAATTAGGGGACCAAAACTGGACACAATACTCCAGGTGTGGTCTCACTCGGGCCCTGTACAACTGAAACCTATGTCCTCTGGTCCTCGATTCCACTACTCTGGGCA
The DNA here is from genome assembly GCA_038087875.1 of Malacoraja senta. Lineage (NCBI taxonomy): Eukaryota > Metazoa > Chordata > Chondrichthyes > Rajiformes > Rajidae > Malacoraja > Malacoraja senta. Next base: position 52,225 of record JAXLNO010001847.1, on the reverse strand, counting down.
AGAGACTCTGTGCATCCCCCCGATCTATTCCCCTCATGATTTGACGGGTTCTTGCACGCAGAGATAATTTTGGTTGGGTTATTTTTTTTTTGTATGTTATTTTCTGATACGTTTCCACCTGCAGTGGGACGGTGGTGAAAGCGCGTGACAAGTTCCGGCACCCCGAGTGCTTCGTCTGCGCGGACTGCGAGGTGAATCTCAAGCAGAAGGGATACTTCTTCATCGAAGGACAGCTCTACTGCGAAGACCACGCCAGGGCACGGACAAAACCCCCCGAGGGATACGACGCCATGCCCGTCTACCCAAACATGAAAGCTTGATACCTCCTGGCAGGGAACGAACAAAAGAAATTACCCGAAGCATCAGTGATCGGGAGAAACCGGCCTCACTCACTGTTATTGATCCAAACACAGTTATATACAAAATGCTGGGGTAACTCAGCGGGACAAGCAGCATCTCCGGAGAGAAGGACTGAAGAAGGGTCTCGACCCGAAACGTCGCCCATTCCTTCTCACCCGAGATGCCGCCTGTCCCGCTGAGTTACTCCAGCATTTTGTGTCCATCTTCGGTTTAAACCAGCATCTGCAGTTCCTTCCTACACTGTTAGATACAATATACTGTACGCAGAAAGGAACTGCAGATGCCGGTTTACACTGAAGGTAGACACAAAATACTTCGGCAGCTTACAGCCCATAATCATGTTATTCCCTTATCATGTATCTATACACTGTAAATGGCTAGATTGTAATCATCTATTGTCTTTCCGCTGACTGGCTAGCACGCAACAAAAGCTTTTCACTGTACCTCGGTACACGTGACAATAAACTAAAACTGAAGCTATGACTGAAACTGAACCTTGCGGTATGAATATTGACTTCAAGTAGCCCTTGTTTTTATCCCTCTCACTCCCCATCCTAGTTCCCCGACTAGTTTGACTGCCCTCCTGATTAAATTCTATCTTTGTATGCCTCGTTGTCAACTTCCCCTCAGCTCACAATGGTCTAGTTTTCCTTGACCTGAGTCCCCTTTGATCTCTCGTTTTCACACCTTACCCTTCCATATCTCTCTGTCCCGAGAGTGTAGAATAGAACTAGCGTTTGGGTGATCGCGGGTCAGTGCGGACTCGGTGGGCTGAAGAGCCTGTTTCTAAGCTGTATCTCAAACCAGACGCATCCCTTCTCTCTCTCCATCCCTCCCAAGTCGTCGTACTTATAGCCCTGTCCCACTGTACGAGTTCATTCCAAGAGCACTCCCGAGTTTAAAAAAAATCAAACTCGTGGTAAGCACGGAGAATGAACGTAGCGGGTACGTCGGAGCTCGGGGACGTCTCTTAGCGGCTCGTAACGCTAACGGCAGGTACACGGGAAGACTCGCTAACGGCAGGTAAGCACGGTAAGACGTGAAGATTTTTCGGCACGTTGAAAAAATGTCCACGAGAGCCGCGAGTACCGACGAGTGGCCATTACCGTAAATCTCCGAGTTCGAATCAGGGCAAACTCGGGAGAGCTCTTGGAATGAACTCGTACCGTGGGACAGGGCTTTAAGTTGCCTTGTTGAGTCTCATTGTCAGTAACTCGTTTTCACCTAGCCCACAGCCTGTTTCCTTTTTCATGGTTACTTTTTTGCACATCTTTCACTCATTTAGAAAAATAGAAACATAGAAAACAGGTGCAGGAGGAGGCCATTCGGCCCTTCGAGCCAGCACCGCCATTCATTGTGATCATGGCTGATCGTCCCCAATCAATAACCCGTGCCTGCCTTCTCCCCTTTGTTCTATATCTCTCTGCATCACCGTCTATATCTCTCGTCTCCCTCTCCCCTGACTCTCAATCCGAAGAAGGGTCTCGACCCCAAAACGTCACCCATTCCTTCTCTCCAGAGATGCTGCCTGTCCCGCTGAGTTACTCCAGCATTTTGTGTCCATCTGCAGTTAAATACAAAATGCCCTTCCACAACATGATATAGTTACAAACTGCAACTTGCCCAGTTAGTCGTGTTAGCCGATAGATCTTTTGGACTTAGCAGAAATAAACCTCTTGCATGCACTGGCGTGTTGATGCAACAGATCATAACAGAAACATTGTCTTTGTAATTACAACTGATAAATCAATAAAAGTGATTAAGGCATATTGTACACTGAATTGAAATAAAGGCACAACAAGCCAATTCACTGCTGAAGTATATATGAATAGCAAACTATTGTAATATAGATAGAAATATAGAAATAGGTGCCGGAGTAGGCCATTCGGCCCTTCGAGCCAGCACCGCCATTCAATATGATCCTGGCTGATCATCCAAAATCAGTACCCCATTCTGGCTTTTTCCCCATATCCTTTGATTCCCTCAGCCCTAAGAGCTAAATCTAACTCTCTCTTGCATGAGCAGTCATTAGTGATATTTATTGGTATTGTAGGATTACTTTCAAATAAACAGATATCATTAAATTATTGTATCGACACACATATATTGTGTTCAACTTTATACAAGGTAATCGATAATAGTTTATGGATTGTGTGGGAAGAAACTGCAGATGCTGGTTTAAACCGAAGATAGACACAAAAATCTGGAGTAACTCAGCGGGACAGGCAGCGTCTCCGGAGAGAAGGAATGGGTGACGTTTCAGGTCGAAACCCTTCTTCAGACCTTCAATCTCGACCCGAAACGTCACCTATTTCTTTTCTGCAGAGACGCTGCCTGTCCTGCTGAGTTACTCCAGATTTTTAATGTCTACCTTCGGTTTAAACCAGCCTGTCCCGCTGAGTTACTCCAGATTTTTGTGTCTACCTTCGGTTAAACCAGCATCTGACCCCTTGAGTTACTCCAGCATTTTGTGTCTATCAATAGATTATGGATTGATTGATACTTTATTATCTCAGGTGAGTATAGAAGTTGGGAGGCCATGTTGCAGTTGTATAAGACGTTGGTGAGGTCGCATTTGGAATATTGTGTTCAGTTCTGGGCCCCATGTAGGAAAGGATACATAGAAGATTTACGAGGATGGTGCAGGACTAGAGGGTGTGAGCTGTCGGGAGAGGTTGAGTAGGCTGGGTTAAGTATTCCTTGGAGCGCAGGAGGATGAGGGGTGATCTTAGGGAGGTGTATAAAATCACAAGAGGAATAGATCAGGTGGAGTCTCTTGCCCAGAGTAGGGGAATCTAGGACCAGAGGACAAAGGGTGGTGTGGGTATGGAACAAGCTGCCAGAGGAGGTAGTTGAGGCAACATTTAAGGAATCGTTAGGTACATGGATAGGACAGGTTTGGAGGAATATGAACCAAACGCTGGCAGGTGGGACTACTGTAGCTGGGACATGTTGGCAGGTTGGGCCGAAGGGCCTGTTTCCACACTGTATCCCTCTATGACCCTATGATTGCGACATGCCACAGTAAAATTCTTTGTTTTGCATACTATACACAAAGTATGCAAAGAGTCGCTATGGATAGTGAGCCTATAAAGTTGGCCTTTGTTGAATTTTAACCCTTTAGAGATTTTAAATGTTGTTTAAAGATATTTAAAAATTGTGTTCAGTGGAGATAGGGGAGAGGTGAGGAATGGGGGAGCAGGGAGATAGATGCGGAGGAGGGGGGTAGGGAGGGGTGAGGGGTTATGGAGGGAGGGAGTGAGTGACTGAGGGTAGCGGAAAGGAGAGGGAGGGAGAGGGAGAGGTGAGGGAGGGAGTGGAGGAGAGGGGAGAGAAGAGGGAGGGTGAAGAGGTGGGGGAGGGAGTGTTGGGGGATGAGGGGAAATGAGCCGCGCCTGCGCAGTTGCGGGCTATGGGTGAGTGGTGGAATATTGCGTTGGGGGAACGGAGCCCAACGGGTCCCACTTTCATCTGGTAAAAAATAAAAAAACTATTATCTTTTTTTTTTTTAATTTTTAAATTTTATTTATTAGAAGCAAATGTACAAAAATAGAACCAACGGCATATAAAATTATACAGTTATTGTACAGCTTCAATTTTAACTTTTTTGCTTTGAATTAGAAGAAAAGAAAGGAGAAAAAACAAGAAAGAGAAAAAGTGAGATGTGCAAAGATAGAACCCCTAGACCATCAAAAAAACTATTATCTTCACTGATCAGTAGATTTTAGACTTTAAACTTTGGAGACACACAGTGTGGAAACAGGCCCTTCGGCTCACCAAGTCTGTGCCAACCAGCGATCACCCCGTACACTAGCACTATCCTACACACTAGGGACAATACAATGTACAGAAACCAATTAACCTACAAACCTGGACGTCTTTGGAGTGTGGGAGGAAACCGTCGCACCTGGAGGAAAGCCACGTGGTCACGGGGAGAACGTACCAACTCCATACAGACAGCACCCGTGGTCGGGATCGAACCCGGGTCTCTGCCGCTGTAAGGCAGCAACTGTGCTGCCCCTAAGTAGTAGCTGAAGATGGCCCCCGCAAAAAAAAAACTGATCTGTCCCAGCTTGGACACGGGTCATTTCCAGTTGAGACCCTTCTTCAGCCTGATTGAAGGAGGGTTGGGGGTAACACAATAGACAATAGGTGCAGGAGCAGGCCATTTGGCCCTTCGAGCCAGCACCACCATTCACTGTGATCACGGCTGATCATCCCCAATCAGTACCCCGTTCCTGCCTTCTCCCCATATCCCCTGACTCCGCTATTTTTAAGAGCCCTATCTAGCTCTCTCTTGAAAGCATCCAGAGAACCTGCCTCCACCGCCCTCTGAGGCAGAGAATTCCACAGACTCACCACTCTCTGTGAGAAAAAGTGTTTCCTCGTCTCCGTTATAAATGGCTTACTCCTTATTCTTAAACTGTGGCCCCTGGTTCTGGACTCCCCCAACATCGGGAACATGTTTCCTGCCTCTAGCGTGTCCAAACCCTTAACAATCTTATATGTTTGAATGAGATACCCTCTCATCCTTCTAAACTCCAGAGTGTCAAGCCCAGCCGCTCCATTCTCTCAGCATATGACAGTCCCGCCATCCCGGGAATTAACCTTGTAAACCTACGCTGCACTCCCTCAATATCAAGGATGTCCTTCCTCAAATTAGGGGACCAAAACTGCACACAATACTCCAGGTGTGGTCTCACTAGGGCTCTGTACAACTGCAGAAGGACCTCTTTGCTCCTTTATTTTAAGAAGGAAGCTGCAAGAGGGGTTAGGCAGGACAAGGCGAAGCAGGTAAAAGATCGACACAGGCGAGGGGGATTGTTGATAAGAGATAAGGAAGAAAGTTGAGACAGGTCTGAAGATATGCAGATTGTGAAGCCGGAGGAGAGATGCGGTGAGAGGGGTGGGTTGAGTGGAGGGGAGAAATAAGTGGGAGTCTGGGTGAGCCACTGGGGAAATAGGGAGAAAGGGGTGGATTTACGGGAGAGGGGGGATTTGGGGTCGGGAGGGGGGTTAGTGAGAGGTTACCTAAAATTGGAAATACAATCTTCATACCATTGGATTAAAAGGGCCTGTCCCACTTAGGCGATTTTTTCCGGCGACTGTCACAGTCGTAGCAGGTCACTGACAAAGCAATGACTGGACCCCCCACCCCACCCCCCCCTACGACAATGTCTACGATAAACTACGACAAACTACCACCTAGTCGACGGCAAGCTACGGCAAGCTACCGACAACCAGCGACCAATTAGGACGTCCACCTACGACCACACAGGCGACAACCTACGACAACCAAAGTCAACCTACGTCCATGCCGACCATCGATCACCCATTCACACCAGTTCAATGCAATCCCACTTTCACACCCACCAGTGACACACTCAGGTCAAATTACAGAGGCCAATTAACAGACATGTCCTTGGAATTATGGAGGAAACTGCAGCACCTGTAGAAACACTAAATAGTCACAGGGTGAACATGCAAATCCTATCAACATTTGCATATAAATATTTCCTGCTGATGAAACATATTCAGTGGTCACGTACTACTATGCTTGCAAATTTAGACTTAGGAGCGTCTGTGGTTTGGGCCGAGTGTTCAACGCAGGAAAGGGGTTATGGGGAGAAGGCAGGAGAATGGGGTTGAGAGGGAAAGATAGATCAGCCATGATTGAATGGTGGAGTAGACTTGATGGGCCGAATGATCTAATTCTGCTTCTATGCCTAAAGGGCCTGTCCCATGGGCATGCGACTCCATGCGGCAAGCGCGACCAAATCGGAAGCGGGGGCCGCGCGGAGGTCGAGTGACGTCAAGACGGTGCGTACGGCAGCGAGGCGGTGCGCACGGCCGTTGAGGCGGTGCGCAAGGCGTCGAGGCGGTGCGCACGGCGTCGAGGCGGTGCGCACGGCCGTCGATGCGGCGCGCACGGCCTCGATGCGGCTGCGGGGCGGCAGGCCGTTGCCGCACGGAATTTTTAAACAGTGTCAGTTTTTCGGAGCCCCGCGCGATGTCGGGACCAGCTCCGCACAACTCCATGCGGCTCCCGCGATCGAAGTGGAACCGGCCCCGCGACCTCCGCGCGGCCCCCGCACGGCACCCGCTTGCGGTTAGGTCGCGCTTGCCGCATGCAGTCGCATGCCCGTGGGACAGGCCCTTTAAGGTCTTATGGCGTACCTCACATGGAAAATGTGCGGCACGGTGGCGCAGCAGTAGAGTTACTGCCTTACAGCGCCAGAAACAGGATTCGATCATGACTACAGGTGCTGTCTATACGGAGTTTGTACGTTCTACCCGTGACCTGCGTGGGTTTTCTCCGGGTGCTTCGGTTTCCTCCCACACTCCAAAGACGTACAGGCTTGTAATTTAATTGGCTTGGTATTGTAGCAGCGCCTGCTGGCGCTCGCAGGTATCGAACCCGGCGTTCGGAAGCCGCGGTCACGTGACTCGGGGAGGGCTTTTGTTTTACGCGCGGTTTCGCTTTCGCGCGGCAGTTGTGTGCTGACGACCGTTGTGGCCAGACGCGTTTGTAAGGACCTGTGAACTAAGAAGTTATTTTCGAAATAAATAAGTGACTAAACCTTGGTTGCCGTTCTTGCATCCGCCAAAGTATAATCATTGTAAATTGTCCCTGGTGTGTGTAGGATGGTGTTAATGTGCGGGATCGCTGGTCGGCGCGGTCTCGGAGGGCCGAAGGGTCTGTTTCTGCGCTGTATCTCTAAACTAAACTAAAACACAGCCACCAACTCTACTATCAATTACTTTCAATCTTATCGATGTTGAGTGAGACTTGCTTCAATGCTTTCTAGTTTTTTCGTTTTTAGAGATTCAGTGTGGAAACAGGCCCTTTTGCCCACCAAGTCCATGCCGACCAGCGATACCTGCACACTAACATTATCCTACACACACACTAGGGATGATTTACAATTTACCGAAGCCAATCAACCTACAAACCCGTACGTGCTGGAGAGTGGGAGGAAACCAGAGCACCCGGAAAAACCCCCACGGAGGGGTGCAAGTCCAGCAAAGTCCGATCAAAGAGGGTCTCCAATAAGGTAGATAGTACGTCAGGACTGCTCTCGAGTTGTTGGGATGATGGTTTAAGTTGCCTGATAACTGCTGGGAAGAAACTTTTTTTTTAAATTATTTATTAGAAATACATTACATTACAACCAATTACACTAATACTCATCACATATATCTTATTACAATTAATGTACTCCGTTTATTTTCTACACTAATAAAGGGAAAGGATAAGATTGAGAAAAAGAAGAAAGTGAAGGATAAAAGTGAAGGTGTAAAGAACGTGACAACAACAAAAACAAAAACAAAAGACCAAGACCCTATAAGAAAGAAATTAAACACAAAAGGAAAGAGTTAAGAAATCGACCCTAAAAAAGAAGAAAAAAGAGAGAGAAGGAAACTGTCCCTGAATTTGGAGGTGTGTGTTCTACAGACAATAGACAATAGACAATAGGTGCAGGAGTAGGCCATTTGGCCCTTCGAGCCAAATGGCCTACTCCTATCTGGCACTCTCTTGAAAGCATCCAGAGAACCGGCCTCTGAGGCAGAGAATTCCACAGATTCACCACTCTCTGTGTGAAAAAGTGTTTCCTCATCATCGTTCTAAATTGCTTACCCCTTATTCTTAAACTGTGGCCCCTGGTTCAGGACCTCTGTACTTCTTGGCTGGTGGGAGAGAGGAGACGAGGGAGTGGCCAGGGTGAGACTGGTCCACTTTGATTGTCTCTCAACTATGATATATTACTCTCGCAACATGGAAGAAACACTTAGACAGCTACATGGATAGACAATAGACAATAGGTGCAGGAGTAGGCCATTCGGCCCTTCGAGCCAGCACCGCCATTCAATGTGATCATGGCTGATCATCCCCAATCAGTACCCCGTTCCTGCCTTCTCCCCATATCCCCCTAACTCCGCTATCTTTAAGAGCCCTGTCTAGCTCTCTCTTGAAAGTATCCAGATAGGACGGGTTTATGGGCCAAATGCAGGCAGGTGGGACTAGTGTAGATGGGGCATGTTGGTCAGCGTGGGCAAGTTGGGCCAAAAGGCCTGTTTCTAGGCTGTATGACTCTATGACAGTCAAATAATCCCGCCTCCTGTAAAATTCTGGTCACTCATCACCGTTCATGCTGGCCTTGAGCTGAAGAATCTTATTCAAATGAAAGCATTCTAAACTGGCACTGGGTGCAATGCACAGCTGGTAGAGAATGGGTAGGTTTTTCTTCCAAGATACCTCTCTGCATATATTCTTAATCATCGTAACCAGGACGTTGCCAGGACCCGAGGGCCTGAGCTATAGGGAGAGGTTGTGGCAGGCTCGGACTTTATTCCTAGGAGCGCAGGAGGATGAGGGGTGATCATTATTGGAACGGGTGTCGAGGGTTATGGGGAGAAGGCAGGAGAATGGGGGCTGAGAGGGAGAGATAGATCAGCCATGATTGAATGGCGGAGTAGACTCGATGGGCCGAATGGCCTAATTCTGCGCCAAGAACGCGAACTTATGAACCTACGATCTTAGAGAGGTGTATAAAATCATAAAGGGATTTGATAGGTTTAAGTAAGTAAGTAAGTTTAAGTAAGTAAGTTTATTGGCCAAGTATTCACATACAAGGAATTTGCCTTGGTGCTCCGCCCACAAGTAACAACATGACATACAGTGACAGTTACGAATGACTCAGAAAACACTAAACATTAATGATAAAACACCATAGTTAATGCATAGTCTGTTACCCTGGTTATCGGAAAGATGTTGTCAAGCTGGAAAGGGCGCAGAGAGAGCGATTTACGAGGATGTTGCCAGGACTCGAGGACCTGAGCGAAAAGGCGAGCTTGGGCAGGCTGGAACTTTATTCCTTGGATTGCCGGAGACTGAAAGGTGATCTGATGGTGGTGTTTAAAATCATAAAGGGAATCGATAGGGTGAATGCACAGTCAGTTACCAAGGGTGGAGGAATCAAGGACTCGGGAACAGAGATTTAAGGTGAGAGGGGAAAGATTTAATTGGAATCTGAGGTCCAATAACAACTTTGAAAAGACATCAGTAGGAAAGGTACATCAGTGGGAAAGGTTTAGAGGGAATCAAGAAACAGAAGATAGATAGGTTCAAGGTGAGAGGTGGAAAGATTGAATAAGAATCAGAGGGGCAACTTTATCACAAAGAGGGTGGTGGGTTTATGGAACGAGCTGCCGGAGAAGATAGTTGAAGCGACGTGGGCAGGTTGACAATAGACAATAGACAATAGACAATAGGTGCAGGAGTAGGCCATTCGGCACTTCGATCCAGCACCGCCATTCAATGTGATCATGGCTGATCATCCCCAATCAGTCGGCATGGATGCAAGCACCTTGGTTAGCATGGATGAGTTGGGCCGAAGGGCCTGTTTCCGGGATGGATGACTCTCTGGCTTGGATATCTAAGTCAAGAAAAAGCAGTCTTATTACTTGTGAAGCATACATCAAATATAAAACCCTAATATGATCACCATACTTCATATAGAAGTACTGGGTGATCGCTGGTCGGCGCGGACTCGGTGGGCAGGCGGATCTGTTTCCGTGCTGTATTTCTAAACTAAACTAAACCAGAGAAGGACAGAATAAGAAGGATTAGACTATTTCATCCCCTGTGCCTGTCCCACCATCCAATGTATGTGGTCCATCCATAAATTCATGAGTTCATTAGTGATAGGAGCAGAATTAGGCAATTCAGCAAATCAAGTCTACTCCGCCATTCAATCATGGCTGATCTATCTTTCCCTCTCAACCCCCATGACCCCTGACACCCGTACTAATCAATTAATCCTTGTCCTGCCTGATCTGCTGAGTTACCTCGCCACTTTCTGTTCTTGTTATAGACAATAGACAATAGGTGCAGGAGTAGGCCATTCGGCCCTTCGAGCCTGCACCGCTGGCATTCTTGTGATACTGAGTGCGGTAAAAGATTGTTATTATGGACCCCCTCAAAACGGACTTCGGTTATAGTGGACAGGCCTACTGATCTTAACCGCCAGGCTGGGTAGCGGACGCCATCCCCGGCCCACACCCCCTACCCTGCCACTCACAGACCACTTCTGGATACGCCACCGACCCTCACCCGCACTTTGGCCGCCCGCGGGCCTTGACCGTTGACTGCGCCGACCCTCACCTCTCGCCCGGCTGGCAGCAGGCCGGGGCCATCAACTCACCTGGATTCCAGGCCCAGTTCCAGACCGAGAGTCTGAAGAAGGGTCACGATCCGAAACGTCGCCTATCCATGTTCTCCAGAGATGCCGCCTGACCCGCTGAGTTACTCCAGCACTGTGTGAAACGTCACCTATCCATGTTCTCCAGAGATGCTGCCTGACCCGCTGAGTTACTCCAGCACTCTGTGAAACGTCACCTATCCATGTTCTCCACAGATGCTGCCTGACCCGCTGAGTTACTCCAGCACTCTGTGAAACGTCACCTATCCATGTTCCCCAGAGATGCTGCCTGACCCGCTGAGTTACTCCAGCACTCTGTGAAACGTCACCTATCCATGTTCCGGCAGCATCTATAGAGCGAAGGACATAGGCAACGTTTCGGCCCGAAACCCTTCCGGGTTTCGGCCCAAAACATTGCCTATTTCCTTCAGGGTTTCGGCCCGAAAGGTTGCCCATTTCCTTCGCTCCACAGATGCTGCCTGACCCGCTGAGTTACTCCAGCACTCTGTGAAACGTCACCTATCCATGTTCTCCACAGATGCTGCCTGACCCGCTGAGTTACTCCAGCACTCTGTGAAACCAGCATCTACAGTTCTTTGTTTCTACTACTTATGCAATGATAGTTTAGAGCTAGATAGGGCTCTCAAAGATAGCGGAGTCAGGGGATATGGGGAGAAGGCAGGAACGGGGTACTGATTGGGGATGATCAGTCATGATCACATTGAATGGCGGTGCTGGCTCGAAGGGCTGAATGGCCTACTCCCGCACCTGTTGTCTATTGTCTATTGTCTATTACTCTGTAATCTCGATTATAGTGGACAATCGACAATAACAGACACCATTCCCCCCTCCTCCCCTCCTCCCCTCCTCCCCGAAGTCTTTTATAACAAAGGTTTACTGAACTTCTAATAAGTATTAAGTTATTTTATAAATCTATAATTTGGAGATTTCCTTTGACTCATTCTCCACCTGCAGTATTGCAGCTTTTAACCCTGCCTATCTAAATCCAAACGACAGTGTGTAGAATGCTTAATTGTTATCAGGATCTAAGGAACACAATGATGAAATGAATTTCAACGGTGTTGAAACATAAGTATCTCCGTGTCTCCCTCGACTCAGTCTGAAGAATGGTCTCGACATGAAACTTCACCCATTCTTTCTATCCAGAGGTGCTGCCTGCCCCGCTGAGTTACACCAGCATTTTGTGTCTGTCATATGTACCAAATCAGTGAATGAATGAATAAGTTTATTGGCCAAGTATTCACATACAATGAATTTGCCTTGGTGCTCCGCTCGCTAGTGACAACATGACGCACAGTGATAGTTAGGAATGACACTTAAAGCATTAAACATTAATAATAAAAAAAATAATCGATTAAACATGTGAATTAAATAAAATACCAGAGCAAATCAAGTTCTATATGTTCCATTCACTGGTGACCTATTTCCTATTATATTACAGAAGATCCCTCTGAAATAACAGGAATGCAGTTTAATCCTGAGACAGCTTTAAAAGTAAGTAAAGGGCCTGTCCCACTTGGCCGTCATTCGCGGGGCTCATTAATGTGCGGGGCTCGCTGGTTGGCGCGGACCCGGTGGGCCGAAGGTCCTGTTTCCGCGCTGTATCTCTAAACTAAACAAAAAAAATCTCCCTACAGCTCAGGCCCTCGAGTCCTGGCGACATCCCACAAATTCCGCTCTGCTTCAAACACAATGGACAGAATAGCATTTACGGTCGTGATCCTTCTTGTGTGTCAAGTACTTTTGTTTTTGCTTGTGAATATGTCCCCGAGGAGCCTTCCCCCCACCCAACCCTATCATTAAACAATAAGAATGTCCCAATCCAAAATATCACCTATCCATGTTCTCCTGGCCTGCTGAGTTACTCCAGCATTATATCTTATTTTTCTGAGCTTGTAAATAGATGGGAGAATAGGCTTTAATATTCGATCTGACTTTATCGGACTTCAATGTCATAGAGTAATACAGCATGGAAACAGGCCCTTGCCCCAAATATGCCCACACCGACCAACATGTCCCATCTACACTAGTCCCACCTGCCTACGTTTGGCCCATATCCCATAGAAACATAGAAACATGGAAAATAGGTGCAGGAGTAGGCCATTCGGCCCTTCGAGCCTGCACCGCCATTCAATGTGATCATGGCTGATCATCCAACTCAGTATCCTGTACCTGCCTTCTCTCCATACCCCCTGATCCCTTTAGCCACAAGGGCCACATCTAACTCCTTCTTAAATATAGCCAATGAACTGGCCTCGACTACCCTCTGTGGCAGAGAGTTCCAGAGATTCACCACTCTCTGTGTGAAAAAAGTTCTTCTCATCTCGGTTTTAAAGGATTTCCCCCTTATCCTTAAGCTGTGACCCCTTGTCCTGGACTTCCCCAACATCGGGAGCAATCTAGCCTGTCCAACCTCTTAAGAATTTTGTAAGTTTCTATAAGATCCCTTCTCAATCTCCTAAATTCTAGAGAGTATAAACCAAGTCTATCCAGTCTTTCTTCATAAGACAGTCCTGACATCCCAGGAATCAGTCTGGTGAACCTTCTCTGCACTCCCTCTATGGCAATAATGTCCTTCCTCAGATTTGGAGACCAAAACTGTACGCAATACTCCAGGTGTGGTCTCACCAAGACCCTGTACACCTGCAGTAGAACCTCCCTGCTCCTATACTCAAATCCTTTTGCTATGAAAGCTGACATACCATTCGCTTTCTTCACTGCCTGCTGCACCTGCATGCCTACTTTCAATGACTGGTGTACCATGACACCCAGGTCTCGCTGCATCTCCCCTTTTCCTAGTCGGCCACCATTTAGATAATAGTCTGATAATATTGTACCTATGTGGAGAACACCAGGTGGCGCCACTGGCAGTGGCTGCCTCTCCAACAGTCTGTCTGTCCTTTCTTCTTTTTTGTTATTTTTAGTATGTGTTAAAAGTATGTTTTTAGTATTCCTTGGTTGTTTTATGTGGCAGGGGGGGGGGAGGTTGAGGGAAACTTTTTTTCAATCTCTTACCTCGACGGAGATGCAATTTTTTTTTCCGTATCGTGTCTCCGTCCCCACTGCGGCCTAACATCGTGGAGTTGGCGGCCTTTCCCGGAGACCGATACGGCGCTCCAAGCCGCGGGAGTCTGCGGGGACTTTAGCATCGCGGAGCTTGCGATCCCTTTGCCGGGGATCGGAGCTCCAACCGCGGGGCCTGTGGACTTTAACATCGTGAAGCCCGCAGTCTCTGGTAAGAAGAGGCCGACTCTGGAGATCCAAGCCGCGGAGAGAGTTTCAAGCAGACGGTCTTATTACAATTGTGTGCCGTTTAGAGTCATAGAGTCCTCGAGTGATTCAGTGTGGAAACTGGCCCTTCGGCCCAACTTGCCCACACCGACCAACATGTCCCAGCTACACTAGTCCAACCTGCCTGCGCTTGGCCCATATCCCTCCAAACCTGTCTAACTGCTTCTTAAACGTTGGGATAGGCCCAGCCTCAACTTAGGAGTGGTTAGGAGGAAGAGGAGGGAGCGGTTAGGAGGGAGAGATAGATCAGCCATGATTGAATAGCGAAGTAGACTTGATGGGCCGAATGGCCTAATTCTACTGCTATCACTTATGACCTTTTAACTACCTCCTCTGGCAGCTCGTTCCATACACCCACCACCCTTTGTGTGAAAAAGTTACACCTCAGATTAATATTAAATCTTTCCCCCTTCACCTTGAACCTATGTCCTCGAGTCCTCGATTCCCCTACTCGGGGCATCTACCCAATCTATTCCTCTCATGATTTGCTTTAACTCTCTTCAGGCGATGCAGCAGCAGATGGAATCATTCGAATGCCTACGGCGGCAGACGCTGCAGAACGCCAGCTTGGTGAGCAATCCCACTCCTAGAAGCTGTATGTAATAGAGTCTGACGAAGGGGTCTCAACCCGAAACGTCACCCATTCCTTCTCTCCAGAGATGCTGCCCTGTCCCGCTGAGTTATGCCAGCATTTTGTGTCTATCTTCGGTGTAAACCAGCATCTGCAGTTCCTCCTTACCCACAGGAATAAGATCCGCTTGCTTTCACTGGGTTACAGGTGTCAGGTTACAGGTGTCAGGTGTCAGGTTACAGGTGTCAGGTTACAGGTGTCAGGTCACAGGTGTCAGGTCACAGGTGTGAGGTCACAGGTGTCAGGTTACAGGTGTCAGGTTACAGGTGTCATGTTACATGTGTCAGGTACAGGTGTCAGGTCACAGGTGTCAGGTCACAGGTGTCAGGTCACAGGTGTGAGGTCACAGGTGTCAGGTTAGAGGTGTCAGGTTACAGGTGTCAGATTACAGGTGTCAGATTACAGGTTTCAAGTTACAGGTGTCAGGTACAGGTGTGTCAAGCTACAGGTGTCAGGTTACAGGTGTCAGATTACAGGTTTCAAGTTACAGGTGTCAGGTACAGGTGTGTCAAGCTACAGGTGTCAGGTTACAGGTGTCAGGTTACAGGTGTCAGTTTACAGGTGTCAGGTTACAAGTGTCAAGTTACAGGTGTCAGGTTACAAGTGTCAGGTCACAGGTGTGAGGTCACAGGTGTCAGGTACGTGTGTCAGGTACGTGTGTCAGGTACAGGTGTGTCAAGTTACAGGTGTCAGGTTACAGGTGTCAGGTACAGGTGTGTCAAGTTACAGGTGTCAGGTTACAGGTGTCAGGTACAGGTGTGTCGAGTTACAGGTGTTAGGTTACAGGTGTCATGTTACAGGTGTCATGTTACAGGTGTCATGTTACAGGTGTCAGGTTGCAGGTGTCAGTTACAGGTGTCCGATTACAGGTGTCAGATTACAGGTTTCAAGTTACAGGTGTCAGGTACAAGTGTGTCAAGCTACAGGTGTCAGGTTACAGGTGTCAGAGTTATGGTGTCAGATTACAGGTGTCAGGTACAGGTGTCAGGTTACAGGTGTCAGATTACAGGTGTCAGGTTACAGGTGTCGGGTTACAGGTGTCAGATTACAGGTGTCAGGTACGGATGTCAGGTACCACCAACCCTCACCTGCTCGCGGGGCCGTGATCAATGACTCCGTCATCTCTCCCCCGGCCACCAGCAGGCTGGGGCCGCCAACTCACCTGGATTCCAGGCCCAGTTCCTGACTGAGAGTCTAAAGAAGGGTCTCGACCTGAAATGCCACCTATCCATGTTCCTCAGAGATGTGTCCTGACCCGCTGCATTTCTCCAGCATTTTACAACTAGCATCTGATATGATTGATAGATTCTTGGTTACTACGGGTGACAGGGGTTATGGGGAGAAGGCAGGAGAATGGGGTCGAGAGGGAAAGATAGATCAGCACTGATTGAATGGCAGAGTAGACTTGAATAGCTTAATTCTGCTCCTATCCTTTATAAACTTATTTATAAACAAGTAAATAGAGCTTTGAAGAACATTAAGCATGATTTTTCTGTGAATCCGACAAACATATAGAAAATAGAACAGTTCAGGAACAGCACAAAAACAGGCCCTTCGGCCCACAATGTGTGTGCCGAACATTATGCCAAGATATCGCCTCTGATCTGTTCTGTCTGTATATGATCCATATCCTTCCATTTCCCGCACATCCATGCGCCTGCTGCCATATCCCAAGGCCCGTTGTCATGGCGACGTTGCAGGATCGGCCTGGCCAAGCGTAGCCGCCGTGTCTTCCGCCGCTGCTCCACTGCTGTAGGCCGCGTGCGGTCCACGTGCTCGGCCTCTTGGAGCGGGGCCCGGTCCAGCCGAGCCCCAGGCTCCTGCAGGGCCTCCAGCGGCCCACTCCAACACCAAAGTGCGAAAGTGCACTTATTTATTCGTGTAAACGCGTGGTTGATGGTCAGCATGGACTTGGTGGGCCGAAGGGACTGTTCTGTCCCTCTCTCCGGACATGACCAGGTTGAGCACCTGATATATCAAAGGTAGACAAAAATGCTGGAGAAACTCAGCGGGTGAGGCAGCATCTATGGAGCGAAGGAAATACTGATCAGTCTGAAGAAGGGTCTCGACCCGAAACGTCGCCTATTCCTTCGCTCCACAGATGCTGCCTCATCCAGTGAGTTTCTCCAACATTTTTGTCTACCTTCGATTTTTCCAGCATCTGCAGTTCCTTCTTAAACCTGACGTATCATAACATTTTAAATCCATGGACTGAGTGCTGGGAAATGGGATCACGCAGGGAGGATGTGCAACACAGCAAACTATTTGATCCCAATCTTTGGACCAGGGAAAGCATTTTACCCGGATGCATCACAGCACGGTTTGGGAACAACTCCATCCAAGACCGCAAGAAATTGCAGTGAATTGTGGACGCAGCCCAGACCATCACACGAACCAACCTCCCTTCCATTGACGGCAGACACAAAATGCTGGAGAAACTCAGCGGGTGAGGCAGCATCTCTGGAGAGAAGGAATGGGTGACGTTTCGGGTCGAGACCCTTCTTCAGGCTGATGTCAGGGGAGTGGGCGGGCTATTGACTTCTATTATATCCCTTCTATAATATTATAATCCCTTCCATTGACCCCATCTACACCTCACGCTGCCTCGGCAAGGCCAGCAGCATAATCAAGGACCAGTCGCACCCTGGCCACTCCCTCTTCTCCCCTCTCCCATCAGGCAAGAGGTGCAGAAGTGTGAAAACGCACACACCTCCAGATTCAGGGACAGTTTCTTCCCAGCTGTTATCAGGCAACTGAACCATCCTACCACAACCAGAGAGCGGTCCTGAACTACTATCTACCTCATTGGTGACCCTCAGACTATCCTGGATTGGACTTTACTGGCTTTACCTTTCACTAAAAGTAATTCCTTTATCATGTATCTATACACTGTAAATGGCTCGATTGTAATCATGTATGGTCTTTCTGCTGACTGGATAGCACGCAACAAAAGCTTTTCACTGCACCTGTGACAATAAATGAAACTGAACTGAAGTGGCTGGAGATTCCCTTGAACTTACACACCACCAGCATCTATCATCAAGAATGTCCACCATCCTGGCCATGCCCTCTTCTCATTGGTACCATGGGGCAGGGGGTACAAGAGCCTGAAGTCCCACAACGCCAGGTTCAGGAGCAGTTATTTTCCTGCATCCAACTATGTTCCTGAACAACACCTATCTCAGCAATGGAGCACTATGTCCCACCTCTTGCACAACCATGGATTTGTTTTCTTTTCACTTTTGGGTAGTTGTCTGAGTCATTCTTCTTCTTAGGCCCCCTTCGGTCGTGGCTGACCATGGGTGTCTCCAGGATGCTATTCCCTATATGAAGGACGCCTGTGCGTGACCTTGTTTAACGTGGGGAGACTGGTGCACAGACAGCCACCCCACGGTCCTTGTCAGATCTGGGTCAGGATCCAGTGGCATGGAGTCCAAGACGACCGGAGACCCTTTTCTGCTGCAGCCTTCATCCCAGCCTTCCCAGCCGTGTGACTGAGATCAGCCACTAAGGCCAGCCATCGTCCTCCGCCTGTTCCACCGTTGAGGTCTTGGTTGGATTGGCTCTTTGTCAGAGACCTCCCCCTTCGACCTTACCGCCATGGGTGGCCCTACCAGGAGCATAGCTCCAGACGGAATCGCTCTCAGGATCTCAGGTCCACACAAGCTTCTCCACCACGACAAGGTGACTCTCCACGGAGAAGGTTGTCAGAGTCCATGCCCTGCGATGCTGCTGCAATTGGACCTGCAGCTCACCATGCTTGTGCACGTGTCAATAAACTCTGAAGATAAACGTCTGAAGAAGGGTCTCGACCCGAAACGTCACCAAATTCCTTCCCTCCAGAGATGCTGCCTGTCCCCGCTGAGTTACTCCAAGTTTGTGTGTGTCTATCTTCGGTTTAAACCAGCATCTGCAGCTTGGACCATGGCTGCTAAGTCCTTCTACTGTGTTAATTCACGGAACTATTTAATATTTGAAAGCAGTGTTCCCGACGTTGGGGGGGAGTCCACAATCAGGGGGCCACAGTTTAAGAATAAGGGGCAGGCCATTTAGAACTGAGACGAGGAAAAACCTTTTCACCCAGAGAGTTGTGAATTTGTGGAATTCTCTGCCACAGAGGGCAGTGGAGGCCGATTCACTGGATCCATTCAAAAGAGAGTTAGATAGAGCTCTAGGGGCTGGCGGGATCAAGGGGTATGGGGAGAACGGAGTACTGATTGTGGATGATCAGCCATGATCACATTGAATGGCGGTGCTAGCTCGAAGGGCCGAATGGCCTACTCCTGCACCTATTGTCTGTGTGTCTATCTGTGTACAGTGAGTGATTTAAAAAAAAACATTTTTCCATTTAAAAATCTTTGCTGCAGGTTCAATCCGAAATCAATGAACTATTCAATAGGATTAATTTGGATGATGACAGCTATGAATTCATGCCATTGGAACAGCCTCACAATACTCCAGAAAATCCACAGCTATTAAAGGTGCCATATTTTTTACCTACACCGCAATCTCTCAATGACAATTAGACAGAGTTGTGTTACATTTGTAAAAGCCCTGTCCCACGTTACGAGTTCATTCCAAGAGCTCTCCCGAGTTTTAAAACAAATCAAACTCGTGGTAAGCACGGAGAATGAACATAGCGGGTACGTCGGAGCTCGGGGACGTCTCTTAGCGCTAACGGCAGGTACTCGGGGAAGACTCCCTAACGGCAGGTAAGCACGGGAAGACTCGTGAAGATTTTTCAACACGATGAAAAATGTCCACGAGAGCCCCGAGTACCGACGAGTGGCCATTACCGTAAATCTCCGAGTTCGAATCAAGGCGAACTCGGGAGAGCTCTTGGAATGAACTCGTACCGTGGTACAGGGGTTTAACTTGGCAGTCATAGAGTCTGAGTCACAGTGAGACAGTGTGGAAACAGGCCCTTCCTGGCTTGAAGGGTCGAAGGGCCTACTCCTGCACCCATTGTCTACTGTCCACCTAACTTGCTCACACCGGCCAACATGCCCCATCTACACGAGTCCCACCTGCCTGTGTTTGGTCCATATCCCCCCCCCAAACCTGTCCTATCCATTATTACACTCCATAAATAATATCGCTCCCTCAAATCTTTAGAGATACCACTCCCTACAGCTCAGGTCCTCGAGTCCTGGCGACATCCTTGTAAATCCCTTCTGCAACCTTTCCACCTTAACACCGACTTTCCTTGAACAGGATGACCAAAACTGAACACAATACTCTAAATGTGGCCTCACCAATGTCATAGAGTCATAGAGTGTGGAAACAGGCCCTTCGGCCCAACTTGCCCACACCAGCCAACATGTCCCATCTAGACTACTCCCACCTGCCTGCATTTGTTATCCCTCTAAACCTATCCTGTCCATGTCCCTGTCCAAACGTTTCTTAAACATTGCGATACTACCAGCCTCAATTACCTCCTCCGGAAGCTCGTTCCATACAACTTCCACCCTTTTGTGTCAGAGCGTTACCCCTCAGGTTCCTATTAAATCTTTCTCCCCTCACCTTAAACCTATGTCCTCTGGTTCACGATTCCCCCACTTTGGGCAAGGGATTCTGTGGGTGATGTTGTCCGCCTCTATAAGATCAGCCCTCATCCTCCTCCTGGGCTCTGAGAAATAGAGTCCTAGCCTGCCCAACTCCCTATATAGCTCAGTCTTGTGCAAATGTCACTGGTCTTTGCCCTAATGTTCTGAGCTATTGTGTAAGAACATTCTTGCTATTGAGATAGTGCAGCGTAGGTTTACAAGGTTAATTCCCGGGACGGAGGGACTGTCATATGCTGAGAGAATGGAGCAGCTGGGCTTGTACACTCTGGAGTTTAGAAGGATGAGAGGGTATCTTAGTGAAACATATAGGATTATTAAGGGTTGGGACACGCTAGAGGCAGGGAAACATGTTCCCGATGTTGGGGGAGTCTAGAAACAGGGGCCACAGTTTAAGAATAAAGGGTAAGCCATTTAGAACGGAGACGAGGACACAATTATTCTCACAGAGAGTTGTGAGTCTGTGGAATTCTCTGCCTCAGAGGCCGGTTCTAGACAATAGACAATAGACAACAGGTGCAGGAGTAGGCCATTTGGCCCTTCGAGCCAGCACTGCCATTCAATGTGATCATGGCTGATCATCCCCAATCAGTACCCCGTTCCTGTCCTCCCCATATCCCCTGACTCTGCTATTTTTAAGAGCCATATCTATCTCTCTCTTGAAAGCATCCAGAGAACCGGCCTCCACCGCCCTCTGAGGCACAGAATTCCACAGACTCTGGATACCTTCAAGAGAGAGCTAGATAGGGCTCTTAAAGATAGCGGAGTCAGGGGATATGGGGAGAAGGCAGGAACGGGGTACTGATTGGGGATGATCAGCCATGATCACATTGAATGGCGGTGCTGGCTCTAAAGGCCGAACGGCCTACTCCTGCACCTATTGTCTATTGTCTATTAAATGTCACTGGTCTTTGCCCTAATGTTCTGAGCTGTTGTGTGAGAACATTCAGCAAAATAACAACTTAAAAAAAAAAAATTGTTTTGATCTGCAGGAGAAAACTGAACAGGAATGCAACATCTCTCAGTTGGAGCAGGAGCAGGAGAGGAGGGCGCTTCAGGGCCAGCTGGAAGAGATGGGGGAAAGGGAGAAGATGTACGCGGAGGACTTCAAAGCCTTGCTCAGCAAACACGAGGAGCTCCAGGCTCGAAGCCAAGCGCTGCAGGCGGAGATGGAGAGGGCGCGGGGAGAGGCGGGGAAGATGCTGGAGGAACGGGTGGACCTGCTGGCGGTGATCGGCGCCAAGGAGGCGGTGCTGCGGGCCGAGAGGAGCAAGGGGGCGGCGGAGGCCGTCGGGGCGAACGCGCTGCGGGCGGAGAACCAGGAGCTGAGCCGGGGGCTGCACAGGGCGACGGAGGAGAGCGCGTCCCTGAGGGACGAGCTGGAGAAGGCCAGGTGCCAGGTGCACTGCGTGAGGGCCAAGCACGCCGTGGTGAGGACCAAGAACCTGATGCTCTACCAGCTGGTCCAGGAGCTGCGGGGGAGGGAGAAGGGCCGGAGTCTGGAGCTGGAGGCAGCGGGACCAGGGAAGGGCGAGGCGCTGTCCACGCCGGCGGTGCTGAAGAAACACTCGACCCCCGCCTGCTCGCTGCTCCAGTGCGGGGCGGGGGCGGCGGCGGCGGCGCGGGTGGACGAATGCAGCTGGCTGCTTTCAGCAGATGTCCACGATATCCAGGCTGAGATAGAGAGGGAGCACTCGGCCTATTCAGGTGCCCCACCGCTGAACCACGACGCACCTGGGCTCCGTAGCCCAAGCCACGCAGACCAGGACCCCCGGCAGCTCAATCTCCCACTCGCATCTTTTAACAGCTTCACCGATCCTTCTGCCGGCAGTGAATCCTTGCAAACGCGCCGGATGCCTCCATGCAGCAGTCCGAGAGGTACAGGATGCTCAGAGTGGTTTCCACTTTGAAGTTTTTAGGTTTAGATTTAGGATTATTAACGTTTAGAGTTGGTCCTCCCTGTTTCAACGAATAAGTAAGTAAGCTTCTACAAACAAAGGACATTTATTGTCACATATACCAATTGGTGTAGTGAAATTTGACTTGCCATTGCAGCACACAGATAAAGATAAGACACAACATTATAGAATTTAACAATAAACATTAAAAAAAACATCCCCCCACGATGGTTCCCACTGTGGGGGAAGGCATCAAAAGCCAAGTATTCACATACAAAGGAATTTGCCTTGGTGCTCCGCCCACAAGTAGCAACTTGACATACGGTGACAGTTACGAATGACTCAGAAAACACTAAACATTAATAATAATAAAACATTAATGATAAAACGCAATTGATCAAGCATGTGAACCAACAAAATACCAGATCAAAGGGAGGCTACAGATTTTTGGCTGTTGAGTAGAGCAACTACTCGTGGATAAAAACTGTTCTTATGTCTGGCTGTGGCAGCTTTGACAGTCCGGAGTCGCCTTCCAGAGGGAAGTGATTCAAAGAGTTTGTGGCCAGGTTGAGAGGGGTCAGAGATGATCTTGCCCGCTCGCTTCCTGGCCCTTGCAGTGTACAGTTCATCAATGGAGGGAAGGTTGCAGCCAATAACATTGTGCATGCAATCAACTCGGCGTGCACAATCAAATGGGATCAAATAGAACAAGTTGTCCTGCAACTTTAAGCTGTGCACGCCATACGCAGGAAGAAGGCCACCTGGTCGACGCTGACCGGCGATCACCCATACACTAGTTCTATGTGACTTGTCACACGTGATAATAAAGCATTCATTCATTCATTCATCTTCAGTTTAGTTTAGTTTAGAGATACAGCACGGAAAAAGGCCCTTCGGCCCACCGAGTCCACGCTGACCAGTGAGCCCCACACACTAGCAATATCCTTCACACACGAGGGATAATTTACAATTTTACCAAAGCCAATTAACCTACAAACCTGCACGTGTTTGGAGTGTGGGAGGAAACCGGAGCACCCGGAGAAAACCCACGCAGGTCACTGGGAGAACGGTACAAACTCTGTACTGACAGCACCCGTAGTCAGGATCGAACCCAGGTCTCTGGCGCTGTAAGACAGCAACTCCACCGCTCTGATGAAGGGTCTCGAACCAAAACGTCACCTACTCCTTTTCTCCAGAGATGCCGCTTGACCCGTTGAGTTTCTCCAGCACTTTGTGTCTGTGCCAACATGCCGCCCACGGTTTATTAGAGTTTACAGGCACTGCGTTGAAACAGGCCTTCAGGCCACAGAATCCATGCTGACATTTGATCAGCTGTACACTAGTTCTATGTCCCACACACTCGGGGGTATCCGTAGACGGTGAATGGCTTGAGCATAATCGTAATCAGCATAGTCTTTTCACTGACTGGATAGCACGCAGCAATAAAGCTTTTCACTGTACCTCAGTACACGTGACGATAATAAACCAAGCTGAACTAAAACCTGCACATGTGAAGGAAGGAACAGCAGATGCTGGTTAAACCGAAGATAGACACAAGGTGCGCTAGTAACTCAGCATCTCCGGAGAGAGAGGGAATGGGTGACGATTCAGGTCGGATCCCTATTGAAACCCTAATATCCACTGACTTGGCCTCCACAGCCTTCTGTGGCAATGAATTCCGCAGTTGCACCACCTTCCGCAAGATTGTTAAGGGCTTGGACACGCTAGAGGCAGGAAACATGTTCCCGATGTTGGGGGAGTCCAGAAGCAGGGGGCCACAGTTTGAGAATAAGGAGTAAGCCATTTAGAACGGAGACGAGGAAACACTTTTACTCACAGACAGTTGTGAGTGTGTGGAATTCTCTGCCTCAGAGGGCGGTGGAGGCAGGTTCTCTGGATGCTTTCAAGAGAGAGCTAGATAGGGCTCTTAAAGATAGCGGAGTCAGGGGATATGGGGAGAAGGCAGGAATGGGGTACTGATTGGGGATGATCAGCCATGATCACATTTAAATGGCGGTGCTGGCTCGAAGGGCCAAATGGCCTACTCCTGCACCTATTGTCTATTGTCTATTGTCTTCCGATGAAAGAAATTCCTCCTCATCTCCTTCCTAAAGGAATGTCCTTTTATTCTGAAGCTATGGCCTCTAGTGCTAGACTCTCCCACTAATGGAAACATCCTCTCCACATCCACTCTATTTTGGCCTTTCACTATTCGGTGAGTTTCAATGAGGTCCCCCCTCGTTCTACCAAACTCCAGCGAGTACAGGCCCAGTGCCGACAAACGCTCATCATAGGTTAACCCACTCATTCCTGGCATCATTCTTGTGAAACCTCTTCTCCAGAGCCAGCACATCCTTCTTCAGATATGGTGCCTAAAATTGCTCACAATACTCCAACGTCGGCCTCAACATTACGCCCCTGAATATAGACCGTCTGCCTGCATGTGGTTATGCCCCTCCATTCCCTGACTCTGGCCATTCCTGCGTCCATCACACGAGGGGATCAGCTACCATTAAATTAAATTACAGATACGGATACATTTTTAGTATTGTTTAGTTTAGAGATACAGCGCGGAAACAGGCCCCTACAGCCCACCGAGTCCGCGCCGACCAGCGATCCCCGCGCACTAGCACTATCCTACACACACTCGGGACAATTGACAATTTTACAGAAGCCAATTAACCTACAAACCTGTGCGTCTTTGGAGTGTGGGAGGAAACCGGAGCACCCGGAGAAAACCCACGCAGGTCACGGGGAGAAGGTACAAACTCCGTACAGACAGAGCCCGTAGTCAGGATGGAACCCGGGTCTCTGGCGCTGTGAGGCAGCGACTCTATCGCTGCGCCACCGTGCCGCCCGAACTTGAACTTCGTGTAAATACAAATTGTTTTGACTCATTGTTTCTACAGAGCAAAGCAATATCAATGAGGTCAGACAAGGGTTTGAGGAACTGGAAGAGGAACAGAGACACAATATTGGAAGCCAGCCTCACAATCCAGTCTCGTTACGCAGCACGGCCTTCAGAGACAGGTGAGTAGACACAATAGACAATAGACAATAGACAATAGACAATAGGTGCAGGAGTAGGCCATTCGGCCCTTCGAGCCGGCACCGCCATTCAATGTGATCATGGCTGATCAACCCCAATTAGTACCCCGTTCCTGCCTTCTCCCCATATCCACTGACTTCGCTATTTTTAAGAGCCCTCTCTCTTGAAAGCATCCAGAGAACCTGCCTCCACCACCCTCTGAGGCAGAGAATTCCACAGACTCACCACTCTCTGTGAGAAAAAGTGTTTCCTCGTCTCCGTTCTAAATGGCTTACTCCTTATTCTTAAACTGTGGCCCCTGGTTCTGAACTCCCCCAACATCGGGAACATGTTTCCTGCCTCTAGCGTGTCCAAGCCCTTAACAATCTTATATGTTTCAATGAGATTCCCTCTCATCCTTCTAAACTCCAGAGTGTACAAGCCCAGCTGCTCCATTCTCTCAGCATATGACAGTCCCGCCATCCCGGGAATTAACCTTGTAAACCTACGCTGCACTCCCTCAATAGCAAGAATGTCCTTCTTCAAATTAGGGGACCAAAACCGCACACAATACTCCAGGTGTGGTCTCACTAGGGCTCTGTACAACTGCAGAAGGACCTCTTTGCTCCTATATTCGATTCCTCTTGTTATAAAGGCCAACATGCCATTCGCTTTCTTCACTGCCTGCTGTACCTGCATGCTTACGTCATAAATCATAAATCATAAAGGGAATTGATGCGGTGAATGCACAGCCTTTCACCCGTGTAACAGGAAAGATGTTGTCAAGCTGTAAAGGGTGCAGAGAAGATTCACGAGGATGTTGCCCGGACTCGAGGGTCTGAGCTAAAGGGAGACGTTAAGCAGGCTGAGACTCTATTCCTTGGAGCGCAGGAGAATGAGGGGTGATCTCATAGAGGTGTACAAAATCATGAGAGGAATAGATCGGCTGGACGCATAGTCTCTTGGCCAGAGTAGGGGAATCGAGATCCAGAGGACATAGGTTTAAGGTGAGGGGGGAATGATTGAATAGGAACCTGAGGGGTAACAATAGACAATAGACAATAGGTGCAGGAGTAGGCCATTCAGCCCTTCGAGCCAGCACCGCCATTCAATGTGATCATGGCTGATCATCCCCAATCAGTACCCCGTTCCTGCCTTCTCCACATATCCCCTGACTCCGCTATCTTCAAGAGCCCTATCTAGCTCTCTCTTGAAAGTATCCAGAGAACCTGCCTCCAGGCAGGGAATTCCACAGACTCACCACTCTCTGTGAGAAAAAGTGTTTCCTCGTCTCCGTTCTAAATGGCTTACCCCTTATTCTTAAACTGTGGCCCCTGGTTCTGGACTCCCCCCAACATCGGGACAATAGGTGCAGGAGTAGGCCATTCGGCCCTTCGAGCCAGCACCGCCATTCAATGTGATCATGGCTGATCATCCCCAATCACTACCCCGTTCCTGCCTTCTCCCCGTATCCCCTGACTCCGCTATCTTTAACTTTTTCATGCAAAGGGTGGTGGGTGTATGGAACGAGCTGATGGAGGAGGTAGTTGAGGCAGGGACTATCCCAACGTTTAAGAAACATTTAGACAGGTTCATGGATGGGGCAGGTTTAGAGGGACATGGGCCAAATGCAAGCAGGTGAGACTAGTGCAGATGGGGCATGTTGGTCGGTGTGGGCAAGTTGGGCCGATGGGCCTGTTTCCACCCTGTATCACTCTTTGACTCTATGAAGGGATCTACAGGAGGTGCTGCCTTCAAACGGACAGCCAACATCATCAAAGAACAACACCACCCTGGCTATTGTCTCATTTCATCCCTAACTTATTTCAGGGGAATGAATACTGTGATCACTGGGTTCAAGAATACCTTCTTGCCAACAGGCATTATGTCGGCATCATGTTCAACACAGACATAGTGGCCAAAGGGCCTGTTGTTGTGCTGTACTGTTCTATGCATGGGTAGGAACCGAAGATAGACACAAAGGTTCTGGAGTAACCCAGCGGATCAGGCAGCATCACTGGGGGAAAGGAATAGGTGACGTTTCGGAACGGAACCCTTCTTCAAACATGGAATGGGGTGACGTAGAAAGGTAATAGGGTTTCATCCTGAAGGGATGAATGGCTCCAACCCGCAACATCACCTGTTTAGGGCGGCACGGAGGCGCAGCGGCAGAGTTGCTGCCTTACAAAGCGAGAGACCCGGGTTCGATCCCGACTACGGGTGCTGTCTGTGTACGGAATTTGCACGTTCCCCCCGTGACCTGCGTGGGTTTTCTCCAGGACCTCCAGTTTCCTCCCACACTTGAGAGGCGTACAGGTTTGTAGGTTAATTGGCTTCGGTATAAATTGTAAATTGTCCTAAGTCGGCCTGGACTCGGTGGGCCGAAAGGGCCTGTTTCCGTGCTGTATCTCTAAACTAAATAAACTAAATTCCTTTTCTCCAGAGATGCTGCCTGACCCGCTGAGTTACTCCAGCACTCTGTGAAACGTCACCTATCCATGTTCCGGCAGCATCTATAGAGCGAAGGAAATAGGCAACGTTTCGGCCCGAAACCCTTCCGGGTTTCGGCCCAAAACATTGCCTATTTCCTTCAGGGTTTCGGCCCGAAAGGTTGCCCATTTCCTTCGCTCCACAGATGCTGCCTGACCCGCTGAGTTACTCCAGCACTCTGTGAAACGTCACCTATCCATGTTCTCCAGAGATGCTGCCTGACCCGCTGAGTTGCTCCATCACTCTGTGAAACGTCACCTATCCACGTTCTCCACAGATGCTGCCTGACCCGCTGAGTTACTCCATCACTCTGTGAAACGTCACCTATCCACGTTCTCCACAGATGCTGCCTGACCCGCTGAGTTGCTCCATCACTCTGTGAAACGTCACCTATCCACGTTCTCCACAGATGCTGCCTGACCCGCTGAGTTGCTCCATCACTCTGTGTCTACCTGTACTGTCCTATGTTCTATGTCTGTTAATTCTCCCTCCAGTGCCCAGCGTATGATTTGTCGCAGGTTTTAGAGCAATTAGTTGAATGATTGAATTGCAATGTTTTTCTCTAATTGCTATTATGTTGTAATCCTTTAGGAAAATACAGAGAATGGCCAGAGGGAGTGGAGATGCATCACAAGTCCTGCAGGAACACAGTTTGCCATCACTCAGTATCGAGCGGTACTCATTTGGGTCTGACGGGAAATGTACTCCACCATTGACAGGAGGGAGACCAGACTTCGAAAAGCGACTTAATTGGAGTAATAAGCATCTGGATGGTTGCACTGATGGGTCCCAAAAGGTAGGTTATTAGCTTTCTAAATTGCGGCGCGCTGCGTTTAGTTTAGTTTAGAGAAACAGCACGAAAACGGGCCCTTCGGCCCACCGAGTCCGCGCCAGCCAGCGATCCCCGCACATGAACGCTATCATACACACGCACTAGGGACGATTTACGCATACGCCAAGCCAATTAACCTACAAACCTGGACGTCTTTGGAGTGTGGGAGGAAACCGAAGATCTCGGAGAAAACCCACGCAGGTCACGGGGAGAACGTAGCAAACTCCGTGCAGACGGGATCGAACCCGGGGCTCTGGCGCTGCAAGCGCCGCGAGGCAACAACTCTACCGCTGCGCCCAGCATGGGTTTACTCCGGGTGTGCTCCGGTTTCCTCCCGCATCCCAAAGACGTGCGGGTTTGTAGGTTAATTGCCCCCTAGTGCGTAGGGAGTGGATGAGGGGAGTCGACTGCCTGCCACTATTTCGGGACAACGCCCGTGCCCGCGGCGTCCATGAGGAACGGAGGCCTCCCGTGAATGCTGGTCGCCGCGGAGGGGTCGAGTGGATTGTAGATAACGTTGACAACATCTGAACCTGACAAACCGTCTCTTGTTTGTAAACTGTCAGTGGCAGCCTTCATTTTGTTTATTACTTCTTGTAATTTGTGTTTAATAGAACAAAGGCTCTCTGACAGGGGAAAAAAAGTGGGAGTGGATGAGAGAGTGGGATGACATAGAACTAGTGCGAACCGTGTGAACTGAGTTCCTCCAGTGGTTGGCGTTTTGCTCAATCTAGTAAAATAAAAACCTAACTACGAAAGATACTGACAGATTGGATGGGTTGATGGTGTGAGGCAGAACATTTCAGATCAGTGGTTTTAATCAGAATGTGTACCTTGCTGCCCATAGTGAAAGACGGGTGTGATTTTAGAAACATAGAAACATAGAAAATAGGTGCAGGAGTAGGCCATTCGGCCCTTCGAGCCAGCACCGCCATTCAATATGAGCATGGCTGATCATCCCCAATCAGTACCTGCCTTCTCCCCATATCCCTTGATTCCGTTGGCCCTAAGAGCTCTATCTAACTCTCTCTTGAATACATCATGCAGTGACTATGAAGCTTAAATATGAAGGCTGGCGCGTGGGTCAGGTGCAGGGTGGCACGGTGGCGCCGCGGTAGAGTTGCTGCCTTGCAGCGCCAGAGACCCGGGTTCGATCCCGACCTGACCCGGGTGCTGTCTGTGCAGAGTTTGCACGTTCTCCCCGTGACAACGTAGGTTTTCACTGGGTGCTTCAGTTTCCTCCCACACCCCAAAGACGTGCAGGTTTGTAGGTTAATTGCCTTCTGTAAACTGCAAATAGTCCCTAGTGTGTGTCAGATCATGCTAGTGTACGGGGCGATCGCTGATCGGTGTGGACTCGGTGGGCTGAAGGGCCTGTTTTCCACGCTGTATCTCTAAAGCCTAAAGGCTAGAAGAGGAACAAATTGTGAAGCCAGAGGAAACAGAAACATGGAAACATAGAAAATAGGTTCTTTGTTGAATGGAATAAGGAGTAGGCCATTCAGCCCTGCGAGCCAGCACCGCCATTCAATATCATCATGGCTGATCATCCAAGATCAGTACCCTATTCCTGCTTTCTCCCCATATCCCTTGATTCCGTTAGCCCGAAGAGCTAAATCTCTCTTGAAAACATCCAGTGAATCGGCCTCCACTGCCTTCTGTGGCAGAGAATTCCACAGATTCACAACTCTCTGGGTGAAGAAGTTTTTTCTCATCTCAGTCCTAAATGTGCCTACCCCTTATTCTTAAACTGTGACCCCCTTGTTCTGGACTAACCCCCAACATGGGGAACATTGTTCCTGCAGGAAGGAAGTAGGGGACGGGAGGGAGGGGGGGAGGGGAAGGGGAAGGAATGGGTTTGAATCCAGGAGGGCCACTGGGAAGAGAGAGGGAGAAGGGAAAATTATATATTTACACAGATCTGTACCTGGTAGATCATGCAGATGGTAGACAGTGGAAGCAGCCAATCCCTAACAAGCACTATGCGACGCACAGGTCAGTGAAAAGGTATTTTGCTGCTTAAATTCACAAATTCATAATACAATCATTCTTCTCATTCTTTTAAAGAAAGCTTTTCCTGGCATCCTCTGATTGCGTCCAACAAACTTCTTCCTATCTTAGGAGTGAGGAATTCTCGATGCAGAGACTGAGTTGGATATTTCAACTCTGTGATTTAAGATCGTTCCAAGATGGCTGCCCTTAAGTTGATATCAGTTACAGTTTAGTTTATTGCCACGTGTACCGAGGTACGGTGAAAAGCTTTTGTTCTCTGAGGGCGTTGGAGGCTAGAGGCAGGAAACATGTTCCCAATGTTGGGGGAGTCTAGAACCAGGGGCCCGCCGATAGATTCCTCCGGTCCCTCCGTCCCCATTGTTAATTATTCTGTATTTTTGATTATTCTGTATCCTCTTTTTTTTTTTTTTTTAATTTCTATATTGCACTACTACTACGGACTGACGCAAAACTGCATTTCGTTGTACCCATACTCAGTATTTGTGCAATGACATTAAAGTTGAATTGAATTGAATTGAATTGAATTGAATTGAATAAGGGGTAAGCCATTTAGAACGGAGACGAGGAAACACTTTTTTCTCACAGAGTTGTGAGTCTGTGGAATTCTCTGCCTCAGAGGGCGGTGGAGGCAGGTTCTCTGGATACTTTTAAGAGAGAGCTGAATAGGGCTCTTAAAGATAGCGGAGTCAGGGGATAAGGGGAGAAGGCAGGAACGGGGTACTGATTGGGGATGATCAGCCATGATCACATTGAATGGCTCGAATGGCCGAAAGGCCTACTCCTGCACCTATTGTCTATTGTCTATTGTCTTTTGTTGCATGCTAACCAGTCAGCAGAAAGGCAACGCATAATTACAGTCGAGACATTTACAGTCGAGACACATGATAAGGGAATAACATTTAGTGCAAGGTAAAGCCAGTAAAGTCCGATCAAGGATAGTCCACGGTCATCAAAGAGGTGGACACTAGTTCAGCGCTGCTCTCTGGTTGTGGTAGGATGATTCAGTTGCCTGATAACAGCTGGGAAGAAACTGCCCCTGAATCTGCAGGTGTGCGTTTTCACACTTCTATTCCAGTTGCCTGATGGGAGAGGGGAGAAGAGGGAGTGGCCAGGGTGCGACTGGTCTTTGATGATGCTGCTGGCCTTGCCGAGGCAGCGTGAGGTGCAGATGGAGTCAATGTTGGAACTGATTCATAGACAAGACGTAAAAGGATTTCTCTGGGGAGAAGGATTGGGTGAAGTTTCAGGTCTTGACTCAAAATGTCACTCATTCCTACTCTCCATCGATGCTGCCTGTCCCGCTGAGTTACTCCAACGTTTTGTGTTTCTTGATTAGTGCGGGCGTCATGGGGGTCATGGGGAGAAGGCAGGAGAATGGGGTTAGGAGGGAAAGATCAGCCACGATTGAATGGCAGGGCAGACATGATGGGCCAAATGGCCTAATTTTGCTCCTATCACTTACGAATTTATGAACTTATGAACCATCTCCCCTCTTCCGCATCCATGGTCTATTAATAGCGAGGGTTTACTGTATAATCATGGTCACAAATATATTGATTTTTTTTTGTATTATAGGAAGTGCCTCATCAATACTCCAACAAGGCAACTCTGAACTTTCTAACCTCCGAAGGCAGCAAACTGCAATAATGGCAAAGGACCTCCATCACTAAACACGTCCAGACACCATGTGCAATTTATCCTATAAATTTATACCAATATGGTACATGCATGTAATTAATAATATAGTCCTTAGTTGCTGAAATAAATGCCAATGTTTCCATTGACAGAGATTAGATCTCATCTTTTACATTAGCATTAGTGCTGTAAATCGGTACATCAGTGCAGCACGGTGGCGCAGTGGTAGAGTTTAGTTTGATTTACGTTTATATCAAATCAATTAACCTGCAAACTTGTACGTCTTTGGAGTCTGAGAGACCCGGGTTCGATTCTGACTACGGGTGTTGCCTGTACGGAGTTTTAAGAAGCCAGACAACTTTTAACGATCCAGAGATACACAGCCGTGAAGCTCGGCGGACATTTAACATTACCGGTCGGTTATCCTTGATTCTGAGAACTCCTGCTTACGTTTTTTTCCCCCCCAATGAGCCAATGAAAATGACCAGTCAGCAAAGGCGATTAACTAAAACTACCTACGACTATCTCGACTACCCACAACTACATGGCGACCCCACTACAACTGCACCTACGACTACAGGATTATCGAATATCTCCATGGCGACCAATGTTGAAACATTCGCGGCGACCATACTGAGGCCGCGACTAGTTCCCAGAATGCGGGAACTCCTCGCGACCATGAAGGAGACTCACCAGAGACCACCAGCGAACATGTGGCGACCATGTGGCAAGTGTAGAGTCTCCTGCACTCGCTTAAAAAGTCGCCTAAGTGGGACAGGCCCATTTCGTATTTTACATTGTGGATGCATATCTATTACGAAATGTATCTGCAAAGGTTAGCATTCAACACTATAATAATACATTTTATCGTTCAGACGGGAGCAAATGAAAACTGATACAACCATGGTGCTGCATTTTAGCTGGTTTAATAGTATAGTTTATTGTCACGTGTACTGAGATACAGTGAAATGCATTTGTTGCGCGCTATCCAGTCAGCAGAAAGACAATACATGATTACAATCGATCCATTTACAGTGTATAGATACATGTTAAGGGAATGACGTTTATTGCAAGGTAAAGCCAGTAAAGTCCGATCAAAGATAGTCTGAAGGTCACCAATGAGGTCGATGGTAGTTCAGCACTGCTCTCTGGTTGTGGTAGGATGATTCAGTTGCCTGATAACAGCTGTGAAGAAACAGTCCCTGAATCTGGAGGTGTGCGTTTTCACACTTCTGTACCTCTTGCCTGATGGGAGAGGGGAGAAGAGAGAGTGGCCAGGGTGCGACTGGTCCTTGATTATGCTGCTGGCCTTGCCGAGGCAGCGTGAGGTATAAATGGAGTCAATGGAAGGGAGGTTGGTTTGTGTGATGGTCTGCGCTGTGTCCACAATTCGCTGCAATTTCTTGCTGGTCTTGGATGGAGCTGTTCCCAAACCAAGCTGTGATGCATCCGGATAAAATGCTTTCTATGGCGCATCTGTAGAAGTTGGTGAGAGCTGTAGGGGTAATGTCAAATTACCTAAGCCTTGTTAGGAAGTAGGGCTGGTAGATGGTTGTTAATTTATTACACCGTGCCAAAGGAGTTGGGTAATATAGAACAATATCCTGGCAGGGGAGATTTGCAAAGGCTACTGGGGAGACTTTAAACTAGAACAGTCGGGGGGAGGGACTCAAATAGAGAAAGCTAGTAGACAGTGTGTGAGGCAGGAGGCAGAGAAGGGAAGCACTCAGACCCAACATGTAGGGGGAGAAAGAAGAAAAAGATAATAAACAGAGAATAAGAGGTGGTGGGTTTCTTAAATGTGTATATTTTAATGCCAGGAGCATTGTAAGAAAGGTGGATGAGCTTAGAGCCTGGATTGACACCTGGAAGTATGATGTTGTGGCGATCAGTGAAACGTGGTTGCAGGAGGGCTGTGATTGGAAACTAAATATTCCAGGATTTCGTTGCTTCAGGGGTGATAGAATTGGATGGGCAAGAGGTGGAAGTGTTGTATTGCTTGTCAAGGAAGATATTACAGCAGTGCTTTGGCAGGATAGATTAGAGGGCTCGTCTAGGGAGGCTATTTGGGTGGAACTGAGAAATGGGAAAGGTGTAGCAACACTTATAGGGGTGTATTATAGACCGCCTAATGGGGAGCGAGAATTGGAAGAGCAAATATGTAAGGAGATAGCAGATATTAGTAGTAAGCACAAGGTAGTGATTGTGGGAGATTTCAATTTTCCACACATAGACTGGGAAACACATTCTGTAAAAGGGCTGGATGGTTTGGAGTTTGTAAAATGTGTGCAGGATAGTTTTTTGCAGCAATACATAGAGGTACCTGCTAGAGAAGGGGCAGTGCTGGACCTCCTGTTAGGAAATGAGACAGGTCAGATGGCGGAGGTATGTGTTGGGGAGCACTTCGGGTCCAGTGATCACAATACCATTAGTTTCAATATAATTATGGAGAGGGTCAGAACTGGACCAAGGGTTGAGATTTTTGATTGGAGAAAGGCTAACTTTGAGGAGATGCGAAAGGATTTAAAAGGAGTCAATTGGGACATTTTGTTTTATGGGAAGGATGTAGAAGAGAAATGGAGGACATTTAAGTGTGAAATTTTAAGAGTACAGAATCTTTGTCCCTGTTCGGTTGAAAGGAAAGAGTAATAATTGGAAAGAGCCATGGTTTTCAGGGGAAATTGGACACGGTTCAGAAAAAGAGAGAGATCTACAATAATTATAGGCAGCATGGAGTAAATGAGGTGCTTGAGTAGTATAAAGAATGTAAAAATAATCTTAAGAAAGAAATTAGAAAAGCTAAAAGAAGGTATGAGGTTGCTTTGGCAAGTAAGGTGAAAGTAAATCCAAAGGGTTTCTACAGCTATATTAATAGCAAAAGGATAACGAGGGATAAAATTGGTCCATTAAAGAGTCAGAGTGGACAGCTATCTGCAGAGTCAAAAGAGATGGGGGAGATATTGAACAATTTCTTTTCTTCGGTATTCACCAAGGAGAAGGATATTGAATTATGTGAGGTAAGGGAAACAAGTAGAGTAGCAATGGAAACTATGAGATTCAAAGAAGAGGAAATACTGACACTTTTGAAAAATATAAAAGTGGATAAGTCTCCAGGTCCTGACAGGATATTCCCTAGGACATTGAGGGAAGTTAGTGTAGAAATAGCAGGGGCTATGGCAGAAATATTTCAAATGTCATTAGAAACGGGAATGGTGCTGGAGGATTGGCGTACTGCGCATGTTGTTCCATTGTTTAAAAAGGGTTCTAAGAGTAAACCTAGCAATTATAGACCTGTTAGTTTGACATCAGTGGTGGGCAAATTAATGGAAAGAATACTTAGAGATAATATATATAAGCATCTGGATAAACAGGGTCTGATTAGGAACAGTCAACATGGATTTGTGCCTGGAAGGTCATGTTTGACTAATCTTGAGTTTTTTGAAGAGGTTACTAGGGAAATTGATGAGGGTAAAGCGGTGGATGTTGTCTATATGGACTTCAGTAAGGCCTTTGACAAGGTTCCACATGGAAAGTTGGTTAAGAAGGTTCAATTGTTGGGTATTAATGGTGGAGTAGCAAGATGGATTCAACAGTGGCTGAATGGGAGATGCCAAAGAGTAATGGTGGATGGCTGTTTGTCAGGTTGGAGGCCAGTGACTAGTGGGGTGCCTCAGGGATCTGTGTTGGGTCCACTGTTGTTTGTCATATACATCAATGATCTGGATGATGGTGTGGTAAATTGGATTAGTAAGTATGCAGATGATACTAAGATAGGTGGTGTTGTGGATAATGAAGTAGATTTTCAAAGTCTACAGAGAGATTTAGGCCATTTGGAAGAGTGGGCTGAAAGATGGCAGATGGAGTTTAATGCTGATAAGTGTGAGGTGCTACATCTTGGCAGGACAAATCAAAATAGGATGTACATGGAAAATGGTAACAAATTGAGGAATGCAGTTGAACAGAGGGATCTACAAATAACTGTGCATAGTTCCCTGAAGGTGGAATCTCATGTAGATAGGGTTGTAAAGAAAGCTTTAGGTGTGCTGGCCTTTATAAATCAGAGTATTGAGTATAGAAGTTGGGATGTAATGTTAAAATTGTACAAGGCATTGGTGAGGCCAATTCTGGAGTATGGTGTACAATTTTGGTCGCCAAATTATAGGAAAGATGTCAACAAAATAGAGAGTACAGAGGAGATTTACTAGAATGTTGCCTGGGTTTCAGCACCTAAGTTACAGAGAAAGGTTGAACAAGTTAGGTCTTTATTCTTTGGAGCACAGAAGATTAAGGGGGGCTTGATAGTCTTTAAAATGATGAGAGGGATAGACAGAGTTGATGTGGATAAGCTTTTTCCATTGAGAGTAGGGAAGATTCAAACAAGAGGACATGACTTGAGAATTAAGGGACAGAAGTTTAGGGGTAACATGAGGGGGAACTTCTTTACTCAGAGAGTGGTAGCTGTGTGGAATGAGCTTCCAGTGGAAGTGGTGGAGGCAGGTTCGATTTTATCATTTAAAAATAAATTGGATAGGTATATGGACGGGAAAGGAATGGAGGGTTATGGTCGGAGTGCAGGTAGATGGGACTAGGGGAGAATAAGTGTTCGGCATGGACTAGAAGGGCCGAGATGGCCTGTTTCCGTGCTGTAATTGTTAAATGGTTATATGGTTACAGCACATGGACAGGCCCTTTGGCCCATGCATGCCAAAGATGATACCAAGTTAAACTAATCTCTGCGTGCATATGATCCATATACCTCCAACCACGTTTTTATCTGCAAGACTAAAGGCTCCCCCAACACCACCATTTGAGTATAGGAGCAGGGAGGTACTACTGCAGTTGTACAGGGTCTTGGTGAGACCACACCTGGAGTATTGCGTACAGGTTTGGTCTCCAAATCTGAGGAAGGACATTATAGCCATAGAGGGAGTGCAGAGAAGGTTCACCAGACTGATTCCTGGGATGTCAGGACTTTCATATGAAGAAAGACTGGATAGACTTGGCTTATACTCGCTAGAATTTAGGAGATTGAGAGGGGATCTTATAGAAACGTACAAAATTCTTATGGGGTTGGACAGGCTAGATGCAGGAAGATTGTTCCCGATGTTGGGGAAGTCCAGGACAAGGGGTCACAGCTTAAGGATAAGGGGGAAATCCTTTAGGACCGAGATGAGGAAAAGCTTTTTCACACAGAGAGTGGTGAATCTCTGGAACTCTCTGCCACAGAGGGTAGTTGAGGCCAGTTCATTGGCTATATTTAAGAGGGAGTTAGATGTGGCCCTTGTAGCTAAGGGGATCAGGGGGTATGGAGAGAAGGCAGGTACGGGATACTGAGTTGGATGATCAGCCATGATCATATTGAATGGCGGTGCAGGCTCGAAGGGCCGAATGGCCTACTCCTGCACCTATTTTCTATGTATCTATGTACCACCCACCATCTTCTGTGTAAAACACATACAATACGATACGATATAACGATTTATCCCAGGAGGGAAATTGGTCTGCCAACAGTCATAAAAACACAACAAAATACATGAAACATTAAATTAAAGTGAGGAGTGGAAAGTCCAGCATTTGGGATGTGCAAAGATTGGGGAGGGGGAGGTGTGGGAGGGGGGGGGTGGAGGGGGGGTGGTAGGGGAGTCAGTCTACCCCACAACAGAAGGGAGAGGAGTTGTACAGGTTTTAAAATGTTTTTAAATTTTATTTATTAGAAGCAAATGTACAAGAGTGGAACAAACGGCATATAAAATTATACAATTAATGTACAGCTTCAATTTTGACTTTTTAGCTTTAATATAAAGGAAATGAAAAAAAGAATGAACAAGAGAGACGAAAGTGAGAGGTGCAAAGATAGAACCCCTGGACTACCAAAGTAGTGTAGCCAAAGAGTGAGTAAAAGAAAGAAAGAAAAGGAAAAAAAGAAAAGAAAAAGAAAAAGAGAGAGAAAAGTGGTGATATACCTGCCTCTCGTCCCTCCCCACCCACCTCATCCAACCCATAGTTGGATTTAAATCCAAATTTGTTTTGCGCCCATACTATCCTTGTAAGAATTCGGTGAAGGGTGTCCATGTCTTGGAAAAATGATCTGTTTTTTCTGCCAAGACAAGTCTAATATTTTCAAGATGTAGTGTCTCGGACAGAGTTGTACAGTTTGATCGCCACAGGGAAACATAGAAACATAGAAACATAGAAAATAGGTGCAGGAGGAGGCCATTCGGCCCTTCGAGCCTGCACCGCCATTCAATATGATCATGGCTGATCATCCAACTCGGTATCCTGTACCTGCTTTCGCTCCATACCCCCTGATCCCTTTAGCCACAAGGGCCACATCTAACTCCCTCTTAAATGTAGCCAATGAACTGGCCTCAACTACATTCTGTGGCAGAGAATTCCAGAGATTCACCACTCTCTGTGTAACATAGAAACATAGAAACATAGAAAATAGGTGCAGGAGTAGGCCATTCGGCCCTTCGAGCCTGCACCGCCATTCAATATGATCATAAGCTGTGACCCCTTGTCCTGGACTTCCCCAACATCGGGAACAATCTTCCTGCATCTAGCCTGTCCAACCCCTTAAGAATTTTGTACGTTTCTATAAGATCCCCTCTCAATCTCCTAAATTCTAGCGAGTACAAGCCAAGTCTATCCAGTCTTTCTTCATATGAAAGTCCTGACATCCCAGGAATCAGTCTGGTGAACCTTCTCTGTACTCCCTCTATGGCAAGAATGTCCTCCCTCAGATTAGGAGACCAAAACTCCTAAGGAGAAGAAAGATCCCCCGTGGCGTTCTGTGCTGCATCTTAGTGGAACCAGTCTGTTGCTGAAGGTGCTCCTCAGGTTGACCAGTGTGTCATGGAGGGGGTGAGCTGTATTGTCCAAGATGCTCCGCAGTTTGAGGAACATCCTCCCCTCCACACATCTCCCTTAAGCATACAATTACCAAGAGTAAAATCCAAGCATGATAGCATCGTTAAGTACTGTATATTATTATAACCTATTAAAGAAACTAATAGGGGGGAAATACTATGGTGAGATGTCACAGAATAATATATGTTTTCTTAACTGGATTAATCGCAACAAATACATGTTCTACGTGAACATTTTATTTTTAGTTAAGTAACAATACATTCAAATTGCTTTTCCCTTATGTTTTTAGAGATAAGAATGAAATAAAAATTAGACATAATCAAATGGAGAACAAATAACAGATGTGTAGGAAGGAACTGCAGATGCTGGTTTACACCAAAGATAGACACAAAATGCTGGAGTAACTCAACGGGTCAGGCAGCATCTCTGGAGAGAAGGAATTGGTGACGTTCTGGGTCGAGACCCTTAAGAGATAATTTTTCCAGGTCAAAGACCTTTCATCAGGACTGGATAAGAATACTTAGATTGATATTGGTCAATATTCCAGACTGCTT
This sequence comes from Malacoraja senta, assembly GCA_038087875.1. Classification (NCBI taxonomy): domain Eukaryota; kingdom Metazoa; phylum Chordata; class Chondrichthyes; order Rajiformes; family Rajidae; genus Malacoraja; species Malacoraja senta. The sequence continues at coordinate 12,836 of JAXLNO010001847.1, read as the reverse complement.
CAGGATAAGTGCCATGGTTCAAAAAAGTGCTGGACTAACTCAGCACGGAAACACGGTGGCGCAGCGCCAGAGACCCGGGATTGATCCTGTCTGCACAAAGTTTGTGCGTTCACCCCCGTGACCTGCGTGGGTTTTCTCCGGGTGCTCCGGTTTCCTCCCACACTCCAAAGACTTAAATTGTCCTTAGTGTGTGTAGGATAGCGTTAGTGTATGGGGATCGCTGGACTCGGCGCGGACTCGGTGGGCCGAAGGGCCTGTTTCCGTGCTGTAAATCTAAGCTAAACTAAACATGAATTAATGAATGAATGCTTTATTCCCATGTATGACAAGTCGCATAGAACTAGTGTATGGGTGATCGCTGGTCAGCGTGGACCAGGCGGGCAGAAGGACCTGCTTTCACGCTGTATTCCTAAACTCTAAACTTTAATAAACCTAAATCTAAACCTAAAACCTCAAAGTGGAAACCATTCTGCGCATCCTGTACCTTTCGGACTGCTACATAAACGCATCCGGCGCATTTCCAAGGATTCATTACCGGCAGAAGGATTGATGATGTAAAAAGATGCAAGTGGGAGATTGAGCTGCTGGGGGTCCTTGTCTGCGTGGCTTTGGCTATGGAGCCCAGGTGTGTCGTGGTTCGGCGGGACACCTGAATAGGCTGAGTGCTCTCCCTCTAGCGCAGTATGGATTTGACCACCAGGGGCGCCGGGGAGATGGCAGCCCTGCCAGCAGTCTGTTCATTTTTTCTTTCTTTTTGTTATTTTTTAGTGCGTTAATAGGGCGAGGGGGAGGGGGAGCGGGAGGGGTAATTTTTTTTTTTTCAAGTTCCTACCTTCCCGGAGATGTGATTAATTTTTGGATCGCATTCTCCGGGCTCTGCGGCCTTCCATCGATGGAGCTGGGAGGCCTCCTCGGACTGTCGTGAGCCCCACCGCGGGGCGCGGACTTAACATCGGAGCGGATCCCTCACCTTGGATCGCGACCACCGCGGACTTACCATCAAGGGCTCGCAGTCTCGGGTGAGGCTGAGTCGGGAGCTCCAACGCCGCGGAAGGTTCGACCAGCCCCGAGGTGAGGTTCGATCGCCCGGCGCAGGGGAGCTGACATCCCCCCGATGCAGGAGCGGATCGCCTCGACGCAGAGGGCCAGAACGCCGCCAGCTACGGGAGTCAAGATCGTCCCGTCAACGGAGAGCTCGAGGCCCCCGAACTTTATTTTGCCTTCCATCACAGTGAGGAATGTGTAGGAGTCACTGTGGTGGATGTCCACGTTAAAATGTGTTTTTGAATGATCTGTTGCTTTTAATTGTATGACTGACCTGGCCAATGAAATTCCTCGTAAGTTGCAAAACATACTTGGCGAATAAAATCTGATTCTGATTCTGATATCATTGACATCCCACTCCGATACCCGTGTGCTGTCCTGAAAGCAGCCAGCATTCGTCCATCTGTGCCGCCTTGCATTCGAGCAGCGAGCAGGCCCGTCCAGTGTTTCCCCAGCTCCCGGTTGAGGCATTGGTGGCAGCACCACTATCTTGGACAGTGCTGCTAAATTAAACTAAATTATTACTTTCGAACAATATTGGCTCATATATGGCTGTCAAACCCAGAACCAACTCCAGGACCTCAGTGTTTCAGCTGAGGAAGGGCATTCTTCAACCTGCAGTTGACCGACATGCCTTCCCAAAGCTGTGAGGTGGACCCTTCTTTCCACAGCTTGGACAGAAAGCCAGCATCTGTGCCAACGCAGCAGACATACCGGCCTACACGGACCTGAAACAAATCAGAGCATCACTACAATAGTGGAATTAAAAAAGAAAATTTGACACGTTGATCAGTATGTTTACTTTTAGTTTAGTTGAGAGATACATCACGGAAAGAGGCCCCTTCGTCACACCGAGTCTGCGCCGACCAGCGATCCCTGTACACTATCACTATCCTACACACACTAATGACAATTTACAATATTACTGTGGCCAATTGACCTACAAACCCGTACGTCTTTGGAGTGTGGAAAGAAACCGGAACACCTGGAGACAACCCATGGAGCGAAAACCTACGCGGTCACGGGGAGAACCTACAAACTCTGTACAGACAGCACCCGTAGTCAGGATAGAACCCGGGTCCTCTGATGCTGTAAAGGGCCTGGTCCCACTACCGAGTTTAAAGGACCTAAAAAAATATCAAGATGGTGGTAATCTACGGACTCCTACGGCCTTCCATGACTATGTTCACGAACTCCTACGAGTATGTCTACGAATTCCCACCACTATTTCAACGCCCTCCTTAGGAGTAAAAAGTTGCAATTTCTTTCATCCCAACCATTTTTTACTCGTGGACATTTTTTTATCGGGCTGGAAGAAACGTCCCGACTTACCTGATGCCACGAGTACCTACGGCTAGCGTAACGAGCCGCTACGATAAATCTACGAACTCCTACGGCCTCCTACGGACTCGTTACGACCATTCTGCGAGTTTGAATCAAGGGGAAAACTCGGGAGAATTCGTGAATAACTCGTGGAAGTGGAACAGGCCCTTAAGGCAGCAACTCTACCCAGAGAAATCGTGGAGTTCTCACGGTGCCTTGGAAGGGAGATATGATTTCCCGCTCTCACCTGGAACACTATCTAGACATTTTCTCAATACACAATCAGGAGCAGTATAGGTCAGTTCAGTTTCAGTTTAGTTTATTGTCACATGTATCGAGGTACAGTGAAAAGCTTTTGTCACGTGCTAACCAGTCAGCGGAAGGACAATACATGATTACAATCGAACCATTTACATGATAAAGTGGATAACTTTTAGTGCAAGATAAAGCCAGTAGATAATGAATGAATGAAGAAGTTTGAATGAATGAAGAAGTTATTGGCCAAGCATGTACACATACAAGGAGTTTGCCTTGGTGCTCCGCTCGCAAGTAACACAAAGTCCAATCAAAGATAGTCCAAGGGTCACCAATGTGGTAGATAGTAGTTCAGCACTGCACTGTGGTTGTGGTAGGATGATTCAGTTGCCTGATAACAGCTGGGAAGAAACTGTCCCTGAATCTGGAGGTGCGCGTTTTCACACTTCTGTACCTTTTGCCGAGAGGGGAGAAGAGGGAGTGGCCAGGGTGTGACACATCCTTGATTATGCTGCTGGCCTTGCCGAGGCAGCGTGAGGTGTAGATGGAGTCAATGGAAGGGAGGTTGGTTTGTGTGATGGTCTGGGCTGCGTCCACATTTCGCTGCAGGTTTCTTGCGGTCTTGGATGGAGCTGTTCCCAAACCATGCTGTGATGCATCCTGATAAAATGCTTTCTGCGGTGCATTTGGAGAAGTTGGTTGCAATGGGGACTACATTTAATGTTTTCCCACTCTCATCGCAAAACCAGCCTCACATCAGTCTGAAGAAGGGTCTCGACCCGAAACGTTGCCTATTTCCTTCGCTCCATAGATGCTGCCTCACCCGCTGAGTTTCTCCAGCATTTTTGTCTACCTTCGATTTTCCAGCATCTGCAGTTCCTTCTTATACCTGTCTTATCCAATTTCTGTAGAACACCAAGTTCTTGAGGAACTCAGCCGGTCAGGCAGCATCTCTGGAGAACATGGATAGGCGACGTTTCAGGTTGGTAGACAATAGATAATAGGTGTCGGAGTAGGCCATTCGGCCCTTCGAGCCAGCACCGCCATTCAATGTGACAATGGCTGATCATCCCCAATCAGTACCCCGTTCCTGCCTTCTCCCCATATCCTCTGGCTCCGCTATCTTTAAGAGCCCTATCTAGCTCTCTCTTGAAAGTATCCAGAGAACCTGCCTCCACCGCCCTCTGAGGCAGAGAATTCCACAGACTCACAAATCTCTGTGTGAAAAAGTAGTTTGAAGGGTGCCCTAAACATCAACTTTGCCTTCCCCCACCTCTCTTGCAGATTTCGCCCCTCTACCACAATCAATCTGAAGAAGGGTCCCGATCAGAAACATCACCTATCCATGTTCTCCAGAGATGCTGCCTGACCTGCCGAGTTATTCCAGCACTTTTTGCTCTACGTAAGATTCCAGCATCTGTAATTCCTTGTGTCTACTCAATTTCTGCTTCCTTGTGAGCCAAAGATATGCACATTATAACTGAATAGAGTGGATGCGGAGAGGATGTTTCCACTGGTGGGAGAGTCCAGGACCAGAGAGCACCGTATCAGAATAAAAGGACGTACCTTTAGAAAGGAGATGAGATGGAACTTCTTTAGTCAGAGGGTGGTGAATCTGCAGAATTCATTGCCACAGATGGCTGTGGAGGCCAAGTCATTGGATATTTTTAAGGCAACTATACTGACAAATTCTTGATTAGTAAGGGTGTCAGGGGTTATGGGGAGAAGCAGGGTTGAGAAGGAGAGATAGATCAGTCATGATTGAATGGCAGAGTAGACTTTGATGGGCCGAATGGCCTAATTCTGCTTCTAGAGCTAATGAACTTAGGAACATAAATGTTTTGCTCAAAGTTCTGTGCTTGCATTACTCAGAACTAAAACAAAGTGTCCAGACCCAAACCATCACATATCCATGTCCTCCAGAGATGCTGCCTGACCTGCTGAGTAACTCCAGCACTCTGTGTTATGCTCTAATGATGTTAGACTTCACAGGTCTCTAACAGATAAAGTAACTCCAGCACTGATTCATACGTTGATAGGTTCATAAGTAATAGGAGCAGAATTAGGCCATTCGGCCCGATCAAGTCTACTCCACCATTCAATCATGGCTGATCTATCTTTCACTCTCAACCAAATCTCCTGCCTTCTACCCCCTTGACGCCAAGTCAAATATACCATGCACCAACCAAGGTACCGTGAAATGAATTTGCCAGCAGCGATACAGTTGAAAAAAAGAACACACAATACACAATAGAATTTAACACAAACATCCACCACAGCATTCTTCACTGTGGTGGAAGGCAACAAAGTTCAGCCAGTCCTCCTCCTTTGTTCATCCGTGGTCGGGGCCATGAACCCTCCGTAGTCGCCGCTACGGACGGCCGATGTACAGGCCCTCTCGTCGGGATGGTTGAAACTCCGACGCGGGACAGTCGAACACACTCGGAGCGCCACTTTCCTACCGAGACCACGGGTTCGGGATGCTGTAGGCCGCAGGTCGGAGCTCTTCTCCGGCGATCCCGGCGAGGGATCCCAGGCTCCGGATGGTAAGTCCACGCCACGCCCGCGGCTAGGAGCTCCGCAGACCACAGCCCCATGATGTCCAAAGTCACCAGGCCAGCGATCGGGAGCCTCCCGGCAAGGTCTCTGGCGACCCCGGCAAGGGTTCGCCCCCGCTCTGCGATGGAAAAAGCAATTGTACTAATGTACCCGAAGATTACTTTATGTACATAAATGTTTTGCTCAATCACCACCGTTATTCAAGAGAGAATTAATCAAGAACTTATCTACCGTATCTCCGCCTTAAAAATATCCAATCACTTGGCCTCCACAACCGTCTGTGGCAGTAAAATCCACACCCGTGACTTTGGCGTTATTAGATTCATTCATTCATCATCGTTGAAAACATTAACGACGCAGTGGCGCTGGTTTCCGACGGGAACGGTGACGGACGCACCACACATCTCTGTCCTCCAGTTCCTGCGGACTTTGGCCGCTGGAAGTATAGGATTCTGGTGTGTGTGTGCTTTATCATCGTTCCTTACAATGCCGTGTATGACGGTGATCGCAACTTCTACTGAAGTGTGGATGGCCGTCGGCTCGCTAGGAGCTCATCCGCCCTTTGACAGTTCTTGTTTTTGGTCCTGCTGGGGTCCACAGCCCCCTCCTCACCCGGCAAACCAGGTGGGGGAGACGGTTTAGTCGCCGACTATCCGACCACGGAGCAGGTAGCACGGGATTACATGGTACCCGTGGCGGGGGTAGATCGGAATGATCACTTCAATGAGCAGAAATGGTACCAAAATAGTAAAAGCACTTGGGCAATTATATATTGTTTATCCACAGCAACATTATATTTTACAAGAAAGAAGAAGTTCACCAGGCTTGACGCAGACAGAGAATCGGTCGTTTTCGACCAGACACATGCAGTATTCTGAATGAGAAAGGTCTGAGACATGCAAGGGCTATGCATGTCAGGTACATTATGAATGCTTTATTAGGTAACCCGCTTTTCACTGCGCAAGGCACCTGCTCGGTGGTTAATAAGCCATGATACGATCAACACTCTTGTAGTTCATGCTGTTCACTACCCTGAAAGGTAATTAATAAAAATGTTTCAGTAAGGATTTCGCAGAAACTATACAATAGACAATAGACAATAGACATTAGGTGCAGGAGTAGGCCATTCGGCCCCATCGAGACCAGCACCGCCATTCAATGTGATCATGGCTGATCATCCCCAATCAGTACCCGATTCCTGACTTCTCACCATATCCCCTGACTCCGTATCTTTAAGAGCCCTACCTAGCTCTCTCTTGAAAGCATCCAGAGAACCTGCCTCCACCGCCCTCTGAGTCAGAGAATTCCACACACTCACTACTCTCTGTGAGAAAAATTGTTTCCTCGTCTCCATTCTAAATGGCTTACTCCTTATTCTTAAACTGTGGCCCCTGGTTCTGGACTCCCCCAACATCGGGAACATGTTTCCTGCCTCTAGCGTGTCCAAACCCTTAACAATCTTATAGGTTTCAATGAGATACCCTCTCATCCTTCTAAACTCCAGAGTGTACAAGTCCAGCTGCTCCATTCTCTCAGCATATGACAGTCCCGCCATCCCAGGAATTAACCTTGTAAACCTACGCTGCACTCCCTCAATAGCAAGAATGTCCTTCCTCAAATTAGGAGACCAAAACTGCACACAATACTCCAGGTGTGGTCTCACTAGGGCTCTGTACAACTGCAGAAGGACCTCTTTGCTCCTATATTCGATTCCTCTTGTTATAAAGGCCAACATGCATTCGCTTTCTTCACTGCCTGCTGTATCTGCATGCTTGCTTTCATAGACTGATGTACAAGGACCCCCAGATCCCGTTGTACTTCCCATTTTCCCAACTTGACGCCATTTAGATAGTAATCTGCCTTCCTGTTTTTGCTACCAAAGTGGATAACCTCACATTTATCTGCATTAAACTTCATCTGCCATGCATCTGCCCACTCCCCCAACCTGTCCAAGTCACCCTGCATTCTCATAGCATCCTCCTCACAGTTCACACTGCCACCCAGCTTTGTGTCATCTGCAAATTTGCTAATGTTACTTTGAATCCCTTCATCCAAATCATTGATGTATATTGTAAATAGCTGTGGTCCCAGCACCGAGCCTTGCGGTACCCCACTAGTCACTGCCTGCCATTCTGAAAGGGACCCGTTAATCTTTGTTACGGGGAGAAGGCAGGAAAATGGGATTAGTAGGAGGAGAGCAGCCATGATTGAATGGCGGAGTAGACACGATGGGTCGAATGGCCTAATTCTACTCCTATAACGTGAACTCAGGAGGTTTATGTGACTCATTTTCCAATGATCAACATATCCCCGAATTTTTACACCTCTCTCTTCCCTGAAATTTCAGGCGAGTAGTGGTTAGGTATGTATACTTTTCTAGATTAGTTTAGATTAGTTTAGTTTAGAGATACAGCGAGCTAACAGGCCCTTCGGCCCACCGAGTCCGCGCCGGCACATCCCCGCACATGTGTAATCCTACAACACTAGGGACAATTTACAAGCCACCAGCCCTGTTGTGTGAGCCTTAACTAGAACAGGCCAAGCCAGAGTCACAGGACTGGAGTGGCGCTGAATACAGATTATTCGGGCGGCACGGTGGCGCTGCAGTAGCGTTGCTGCTTTCCAGCGCCAGACACCCAGGTTCGATCCTGACTACGGGAGCTGTCTGTACGGAGTTTATATATTCTCCCTGTGATCACCTGGGTTTTCTCCGGGTGCTCCGGTTTCCTCCCACACTCCAAAGACGTACAGGTTTGTAGGTTAATTGGCTTCGGTAAAGATTGTAAATTGTCCCTAGTGTGTAGGGCGCAAATTTGGTGGGCCGAAGGGAACTGTTTCCGCGCTGTATCTTTAAACTAAACTAAACTAACAATGCATTTTGTTCTGTGTAGAGCATAAAGTGGTGGAATAACACAGCGGGGTCAAGCAGCATCTCTAGAGGACATGGACAGTCTGAAGAAGGGTCCCATCATGGAACATAGCCTGTCCATGTTACCAGTGATGCTCTCTGACACGCTGAGGGCCTCCAGCACTTGGTGTCCAACATTGTGCCCTTCATTGTGTATGCATCTTTTATTTTCCTTTTTTTTTAAAATTATAAAACAAATTATTAAAAATAATATTTACAATACAATAAGACAAAACAGAACCCACCACCATAATACAAGACAAACAAATATACTAAATAAACTACTGTACACCTATGTAACAATCCTTGTCAAGGATGCATTCAACTCTCCGCGGTGCCCAGCGGTCTCGGAAATCCACCCGTGGACAGCGCGTAGTCCCTCTTTAACACCACCCGGGCGCGGACGTAACCCCGGAAAAGGGGCAGGCAGCCGGCTCGGGCAGAGCCCGCTTCCGCCTGGCGCCGTGACTCGCGGATGGCCATCTTGGCCAGGCCCAGGAGCAACCCAACCAGAACATCTTCAGCCATTGTGTATGCATCTTGTACTGCATCTGACTGTAATTGTGAAAGGGCTTGAGATGAGCGCCTGCCATTATGTTGACAGTGCAGACGTGGAGAAATTAAATTGATGACTGAACCCCTCACTATTATTTCACCCAACACGAGGTAAAGATATCAGCCCTAAGATTATTGTTGGCCAACCGATTTGCCCATTACAATCATGTTTTAGAAACATAGAAACATAGAAAATAGGTGCAGGAGTAGGCCATTCGGCCCTTCGAGCCTGCTCCGCCATTCAATATGATCATGGCTGATTATCCAACTCAGTATCCTGTACCTGCCTTCTCTCCATACCCCCTGATCCCTTTAGCCGCAAGGGCCACATCTAACTCCCTCTTAAATATAGCCAATGAACTGGCCTCAACTACCTTCTGTGGCAGAGAATTCCACAGATTCACCACTCTCTGTGTGAAAAATGTTTTTCTCATCTCGGTCCTAAAAGACTTCCCCCTTATCCTTAAACTGTGACCCCTTGTTCTGGACTTCCCCAACATCGGGAACAATCTTCCTGCATCTAGCCTGTCCAACCCCTTAAGGAAGCATTGTTGTATGCAAATAGCCAATTAGTTTAGTCTGGAGATACAAGGTGTAAACCGTCCCTTCGGCACATCGACTCTATGTTATCCCAGTTACGCATCCTACTCACGAGGGGTATTTTACAGAAGCCAATTTTCCTACAAACCCACACATCTTTGGAGAGTGGGATGAAACCGGAGCACCTGGAGAAAACCCACACGGTCACAGGGAGAACGTACAAACTCTGTACAGACAGCACCCGTAGTCAGGGTCTCTGGCGCTGTAAGGCAGCAACTCTACCGCTGCGCCACTGTGCCGCCCCCAGTGTATCCCTAAATAGTAATTAGTGGAGGTAACATTATAATTATCACACATGTATGGCATGTTGGCTTAGCGGTTCTGACTACACGTGCTGTCTGTACGGAGTTTGTACCTTCTCCCCGTGACGGCATCGGGTTTTTTCCGGGTGCTCCGGTTTCCTCCCACACCCCGATGACATGCGGGTTTGTAGGATCATTTTTTTTTTAATTGTTTTTTTTTTTTAAATTTATTTATTAGAAATACATTACATTACAACCAATTACACTAGTACTCATCACATATATCTTATTACAATTAATGTACTCCGTTTATTTTCTACACTAATAAAGGGAAAGGATAAGATTGAGAAAAAGAAGAAAGTGAAGGAAAAAAGTGAGGGTGTAAAAAACGTGACAAAAAAAAAAAAAAAAAAAAAAGACAAAGACCCTATAAGAAAGAAATTAAAAGCAAAAGGAAAGAGTTAAGAAATAGACCCTGAAAAAGAAGAAAAAAGAGAGAGGGGGAAAAGAGAAAAACAAATACTTTTTTTGTAAGCATCACGCAAATGGGACATACCAACTCTCCAGCTTTCATCCCCCGTTTGTAGGATAATTGCCTTCTTTAAATTGTCCCTAGTGTGTAGGATAGAGCTAGTATACATGTGGTCATTGATTGGCGAGGACTGGGTGGGCCGAAGGGCCTGTTCCCACACTGTACCTCCATGCTGTATCTCTAAACTAAACTAAGCTGAAGCACATGGTTTAAAAGGATGAAAGCAGTTTTTGTTTACATCTTAGATAGACACAAACAGCTGGAGTAACTCAGCGGGGCAGGCAGCATCATCTATGGAGAGAAGGAATGGGTGACGTTTCGGGTCGAGACCCTTCTTCAGACTGATGTCAGGGGTGTGGGCAGTACATAGATAAGGGCGGTACATAGATAATATTCCTAACTGTCACTCATTCCTAACTGTCACTGTATGTCGTTGTCACCTGCGGGCGGAGCACCAAGGCAAATTCCTTGTATGTGAATACGGCCACATTCATTCATTCATTCATTCATTCAAGTGTATAGGTGAGGACGTGTAAGGTGTGAAAACAGGTCAAAGGGATTGCTTACATCTTATTATTTATCCTACTTGTCAATGAGTGACTAACAATTGGTGCATCATCTTTTTTTTTACCTGTTCACATTGGCTCTCAGGACACTGTCGGTCGGTCTGCTCTTAAGACCGGGGTTGGGTCGGAAAACTAAATGGCCACGAGCTTTCGGATCCACCTTTCGAGGGCGATCCAACGGACTGAAATGGGGCGGGTAATCGTCAAATGTGCCGGCCTTCATACCGCCGGGCTGTAACAAGAGGGGAAGATCACAGTGTGAATCGACTGACTTTGTTTGAGATTTGGTTTAATAATAAAAAGCAAAGACATTTAGAACCACAGAGTCATACAGCACGAAAACAGGCCCCGTAGCCCAGCGTTTAAGAAACATTTAGACAGGTGCATGGATAGGACAGGGTTAGAGGGATGTGGGCCAAACGCAGGCAGATGGGACTAGCGTGGAAGGGACATGTTGGCCGGTGTGGGCAAGTTGGACCGAAGGGCCTATTTACACACTGTAAGACTCTGTGACTCTAAATTCTTACTTGCAGCATCATAACTGGGCTGTAAACACAATACACGTAGATAGTATATAGTAAAGGAAAAAATGATAAATTAATAACCCTAAACTCAACCAAAGGCAGTTCACAGAAGCACATAGTTAAGGTTAGTGTTGTGTCGTGTTCAAGAGCCTGATGGTGAATGGGAAGAAGCTATTCTTAGTCATAGAGTCAAACAGAATGGAAACAGGCCCTTCGGCCCAACTTGCCCACACCAACCAACATGTCCCATCTACACTAGTCTCATTTGCCCGCGTTTGGTTCATGTCCCGCTAAGCCTTTAATATACCTGACCAATTGTCTTATAAATGTTGTTATTGTACCTGCCTCAACTACTTCCTCTGGCAGCTCGTTCCTTTTCTAGTTACACTGGAATTAACTCATATTCCAGCTTTGTTGTGATGTCAGGTTTGAAGCACTGTCTAAGTGATTTAGGCATGCATGGTATAAAACCACCACGGATTTATCTTATTGATACCAGGGTTAAATGTTGGAATTAAATGCACAAGCCAGTTGGTATTCTGTCAGCTTAGAAAGGCGAGGGGTGGCCTAAATGAGATATTTGAACAGAGAGAGGTGAAAATGCAGGTGATTATAGGTCCACCACCGATTTTCTGGCACCCTTGGTTCCAGGGCCTTTTTGGATTTTTAGTTTGGCCGGACCAACAGGATTTATGGGGAGAAGGCAAGAGAATGGGGTTAGGAGGGAATGATAGATCAGCCAAGATTGAATGGCAGAGTAGATTTGATGGGCCGAATGGCCTGATTCTGCCAGGAGGATAATGAAAGCTTCTTTAGGTATGTGAAGAGGAAAACATTAGTTAGGACCAAAGTTGGACCATTGAAGACTGAAAAAGACAAATTAATTATGGGGAACAAGGCAGACGAGTTAAACAGGTACTTTGGATCCGTCTTCACTAAGGAGGACACAAACAATCTTCCTGATGTACTAGTGGCCAGAGGATCTAGAGTGATGAATGAACTGCAGGAAATGCACATTTGGCAGGAAATGGTGTTGGGTAGAGTGATGGGACTGAAGACTGATAAATTCCCAGGGACCGATGGTCTGCATCCCAGGGTACTTAAGGAGGTGGCTCTGGATATTGTGGAAGCATTGGTGTTTAAGAAGGAACTGCAGATGCTGGAAAATCGAAAATGGAAGCATTGGTGATGATTTTCCAATGTTCTATAGATTCAGGATCAGTTCCTATGGATTGGAGGGTAGCTAATGTTATCCCACTTTTTAAGAAAGGTGGGAGCGAGAAAACAGGGGATTATAGACCAGTTAGCCTGACATCGGTGGTGGGGAAGATGCTGGAGTCAATTATAAAAGATGAAATAGCGACACATTTGGATAGCAGTGGCAGGATCGGTCCGAGTCAGCATGGATTTACGAAGGGGAATTCATGCTTGACTAATCTTCTGGAATTTTTTGAGGATGTAACTAGGAAAATGGACGAGGGAGAGCCAGTGGATGTAGTGTACCTGGACTTTCAGAAAGCATTTAATAAGGTCGCACATAGGAGATTAGTGGGCAAAATTAGAGCACATGGTATTGGGGGTAGGGTGCTGACATGGATAGAAAATTGGTTGGCAGACAGGAAACAAAGATTAGGGATTAGCGGGTCCCTTTCAGAATGGCAGGCAGTGACTAGTGGGGTACCACAAGGCTCGGTGCTGGGACCGCAGCAATTTACAATATACATTAAT
>JAXLNO010001846.1:0-21299 GCA_038087875.1 Malacoraja senta | reverse complement strand
GTTCTCAGCATTGTGGTGCATTAGTTCCAGAGAAAGTTGTGTCTGAAGAAGGGTCTCAACCCAAAATGTCATTTATTCCTTTTCTCCAGAGATGCTGCCTGACCCTCTGAGTGTTACTCCAGCACTTTGTGTCTAGTGCCAGAGACAAAGTCCAGTGAGGTAGAGGTGAATTGGATAGTACCCTAGCTATGGAAGGACCATTCGGAAGCTGTATCTGAGTCTGATGGTGCACGCTTCAAGCTTCTGTTGCCCAATGGGAGAATTGTGGGCTAAAAGATCTCAGCATCAGTACGTAAATTGGTTTAGTACATAGAATAGTGCAGCAGAGAAACAGGCCCCGATGTCTGTCCTGACTGTAATATCAATGTAACCCCATCTGTCCATCTAATTCCCTGCCTATCCATGTCTGCACGATGGGATATAATAGGGATAAGTCGCCAGAACATTATTATTATGTCCCCAGGACAGGACTAACCTCAACCCAAGGTTTTGAAAGTGGTGGCACTGGAGATGTGGGATCATTAGCTGTCAGATTGTACACGTCTCCAGGTTCTGGGAGAGTTCTCATGGGTTGGAAGGTGCTTGGTCCCAGAGGCCCCATATCTCAGAGTGGAATGCCCTGCTGCTGTCTCAAATAACAACCAAATGAATCCGAGGCAAATGGCATAAACTAGTTTATTAAAAACGACACCAATTTTAACAATGAGCTCTCCGCTCAGTTTAAAAACAAAGACATTTGACAAATTTTGCAGATCTACGTAATCTCTCCTTAAAAAAAATTCCTCATTTCAACGAGAGAATGGAAATATCCATGAATCTTTGTGTGGAAGCCAATGCAAACAACCATTGGCAATAACATCATCGTCTGCTGAAGTCTCCACCTGAAATAAAGGAATAAGCATTCAGTAATAATGCAGTAATAATCGATTCTGAAGAATGGTCTTGACTCGAAACGTCACCCATTCCTTCTCTCCAGAGATGCTGCCTGTCCTGCTGAGTTACTTCAGCTTTTTGTGTCTATATTCAGTAATAATAACTTGTTTTGACTCCGCCAGAACTCCATTTCAAGGGATTTTGCGATCCACTGAAAAATTGTGTGTCCAGTTCAAGCCTGTGTCCTGTCTCCATCCATTACAGCAGCCCTTTTAGCCATTGAAAAGCATGTAGACACAAGAGCCTGCAGATGCTGAGTCTTAAGCAAAACACAAAATGCTGGAAGCACTCAGGGGGTCAGGCAGCATCTGTGGAGGGATGAAGAAGGGTCTTCAGGCTGATCTGTTCCTGTCCATTTGCACAACCGACCGGCACTGTGCCCACCCAGCCACCCCTCTCTTCATCTCCGCCTCCCCTCACGGTCACCACAGACTCACCTTGCTGTTCACTGTAACCTCTGGTCCCACACTCTGACTCCCACTAACCCCCTCTCTCCCTCAAAGAGCAAGCTGCTTGATAAACTCAGAGTAAAGAAGGATCCTGCCCCGAAACGTCTGTCCATTCACTCCACAGATGCTGCCTGACCCGCTGAGTTCCATGCGCATATTAAAACCATGTGCTTACTCATTGCAAGCATGTAGAGTGCTGGAGACATACGGCACGGAAACAGGCCCTTCGGCCCAACTCATCCATGGTGACCAAAATGCCCCATCCAAGCTTGCATCATTTGCCCATAATATTGCTCTAAACATTGTACCTGTCCAAATGCCTTTAAAATGTTGTTCTAATACCTGCCTCAACTCCCTCCTCTGGCAGCTCGTTCCATACACCCATATCCTCTGTGTGAAAAAAGCTGCCCCTCGGGTTCCTATTAAATCTTTCTCCTCTTACCTTAAACCTGGTTGTTGATTCCTAAACTCTGGGTAAAAGACTGTACCTTCACCCTATCAATTCTCCTCATTATTCTATACACGTAAGTCCTAGCCCGCCCAACCTCTCTGTACAGACCAGGCCCTTGTGCCTTGGCAACGTCCTCATGAATCTCTGCCCTCTTTCCAGTATAACGACATAATGCCTGCCTTGACTACCTCCTCTGGCAGCTCGTTCCATAATCCCACCACCCTCTGTATGAATGGCTTGCCCCTCAGGTTGCTATTAAATCTTTCCCCTCTCACCTTGAAACTATGGACTCTCGTACTTGATTCCCCTGATTGACAGGGTAAATGTATTCACCCAGTCAATGCCCTTCAGAGACGTCAGGAACAGGACTAACTACTGCACCAGCATGCTGCTTCCAACCTTTCTATCTCTCTTGATTATTTTGAGGCCAGAATTATTGTTACCTACTGCCTTTCTTTGAGCAAACTCATTCTCATTATCATAACTTTGCAAAACGTTATTATCCTCTGATGGTTTGAAGATAGGTTGACACAGACTGACCTTGGCAACTGCTACACTCACAGCTATGAATAACTGGCAGAACGATGGGCTCCACATCTCCGTTCTCACACTGTAAGTTGATGAACTGCACAGGGTTGTCGGGGTGCAGGCGGTAACTGCAGCACTCACACTGGCTCTGTAGGTATGGCTCCTGCAACAGAATCACCGCAAATCAGACTAACCCAGAGCACATTCTGCAAATAACCAAGAACAGAGACAGCATCAATCCGTTGGTAGCAGGGAGGCTAGTCTTTAACTCAGACATCAAGCTTAAGGTTACCAGACAGACACCGTGTTACTGCACTGGGTAGACACAGAGTCCACCTTATCAGGCAGCAATGAGCGTTATGGTACCTAGTAGATACTGTCCATCACACTCCATCGAAACCAAACTGACTGAAAGCTTCCACAGACGTGGGAAGAAACAAAGATTAGTGTCTCACAAAAACAGGGTCTCTTACATTAAATAAGGGCGACCACATAAATACAGGTGAGACAGGGGTTTGATCGGCTAAACAATAGGCCAGACACAAAAAGACAAATGGCAGCGAGATGAGGAGATGAATGTGAAATGTAAAGCCTGAAGGAGGTATGTAGGTGGAATGGGATGGTGAGGGAGAAGGGGAAAGGGGGGCAGGATTGTGGGAGAAGTGGATGCGCATCCATGTGGGACACAGGGAAGAGAGGGGGAAACAAAGGGAGAGAGATAACAAGGAACTAAAGATTGATCAGCCTAACATCAGCAGGGGGAACAATGGCAGAGTCTGTTGTAATAGCTGAGAAAACATTGAGAGCACTGGACAACCTAGTCCTGCACAACACAACTCATTACTGCTTTTTTTTTTTAGGACATAACAAACAAAGTACAAAAGGAAGAACGTGGAATATGTGACCTTTCAAAAAGCATATAAGATTCCCACCTCAGACATTAGCTTCCAACATTAGTTAATAACTAATTAGGAGATTGGTGACGAAGATACTGACATAGGTATAGTTGGCTGACGGGAAGTAAAGAGTAACAATAAAAGGGTATTTTCCTGAGTGGCAGGCCGCAGGCCTGTGTTGGTTCTGTGCTCTTCAGTCCCTGTCGCCATCACACCTGAAACACTGCCTGGTGGTAAGACTTTCCGGTGTGTGTGTGTGTGTGTGTGAGGGATGGAGTGGTCAGTGTTCCTGATGGTGTAGCAATGGTCAAGTGTTTTGGGTCTTCAGGTGTTGATGGTAGTTTGGCAGATACTACCACAAACTGGCTTGGTCGAAGTCTCCACATTAACGTTGAAGGCGTTGGGATTCACATATTGGGCCTGTGGATCATGGCTCCCAATTCCTCAAGTGTTAGCTTGACATCTGCCTGAGGAGGGTTGTGGATAGAAGTCAGGATGGCGGTGGAGAACTCTAGATGTTCCCTGTCGGGAGGAGCAGGAATGGGACACGAGGCAGATCCCTGACGTCACCGTGCAGTCCACGCAGCGGATGGAGAAACATGGGGTTTGGAGAGCTGGGGGTGAGGCACCGTCTCTGTGAAACAGTACATAGCAGTTCCCCGTGTGCTTCTGATATAGTGGTCTCTCTCATGGGTCCATCTTGTTGTCCAGTGAGTGAACCCGGAGGATGTCGGGGAAGGTGGGGGTCGCATGCCCCAAGACCTCAGTCTCCCCAGAGACCACACTTGGTACAATGGAGGCCTCCCTGACACTTCCAGGTGCTGGGGGTCAGGCCTACCGAATCCATCGGGTTCGGAGGACGATCGTGAATTTGTTTGTGCATTTAAATGTTTCTCTAGTGCTCATGGCTGCCAGCTGCAGCTTCCTGTACATGAATAGACGTATCCTGCAACGAATCGCCTCTCTCCGCCACCATTTCTTCTGATTCTTTCCAGTTTAAGTCATGTTTTTACTTGTGGGCGGAGCACCAAGGTAAATTCCTTGTATGTGAATACTTGGCCAATAAACTAACTAAAACTAACTTACTTACTTTAATGGCATCCTTCCTATAGCAGCGTGACCAGAACTGCTCACGGTGCTCCAAGTGTGGCCTCACCAACAACTGCAACTCATGTACTCAATCCCCTGACGAATTAAGGCAAGCAAGCGTGCCAAATGCCTTCTTCACCACCTCTGTTCATAATGGCCACCTGAATCTCCCAGTTGCCACCTATTTTAAATTCCCTTTGCATTCCTACACTGACCTGTCTGTTTTGTCTGTCCCCAAGTTAGAGGAACAACACCTCATATTCCACATGAGTGGTCTACACACCAACAACATGAACAATTTCAGGTCACCTTGCCCTCTCACCTGGTCCTCCCACACAATCCTTCTTCCGAGAGTACGCGCAGCCCACTTCCACCTTGTTCCTTTCCTCTCCCCCCACCTACTCTATCTGGGGTTACGGGGAGAAGGCGGGAAAATAGGGTTGAGAGGAAAAGATAGATCAGCCGTGATTGAATGGCTGAGTGGACTTGATGGGCCGAATGGCCTAATTCTGTGTCTATCACTAATGAACATGCTCATCACCAACACACATGCTTCCACAGGATCCACATACCCCTCTATAGCTCTCCCCACCCCTCCCCGCCCATTGGCCTTCCCACTCCCACCATTATTTGGTTCCACTCCTCACCTTCCTTTCCCATCAGTTTTCTGAATCTGCAGCCTTGTGTTCCCCACTCATTATCGCCCAGCCTCGGTCACTATCTCCACCCTTCCTCTTCTCACCAGAACCCTTACCTCCTCATCTGCATCCACCTGCATCGCTTGCCAACCCCTCTCCCACCTCTTTATACCTGCTACCACGTCCACTCCTCCAGGCCAGATGAAGGGTCTTGACCTGAAATGTTGATGTCCAATCCCTCCACAGATGCTACCTGAACCACTGAGTTCCTTTTATTGCTGTAGATCCAGTATCTATATTCTTGTGTTCCTTCTATCATTACTAGAGTCTCCTCTATCCCAAACTTTACCGAGAGTCCTTACCTCTGGGATGACTTCAACTTGGGATAGGCAGCTCCCACCGCAGGAGTTGACCAGCACATTCTCCAGCCGGCAATGACCCTTGGATATGTTCCGCATTTCAGTGTAGCGTTGACACAATGTGGAGGAATCATCTAGCAATGGAGATTATATGGTTACAAAATATGTCAGGACTAAGATCTGAGAATTAAGAGAGGGTGAGGCAGAGAGGAAGAGATGTAGAGAACGAGAATGACAGCAATGTAAGGGGAAAGTATGCAGTAAATGGCAAGGGCCTCAACAGCATTGATGTATACAGGAATCTTTTGGTTCACAGAGAGTGGTGAGTCTGGAATCTCACAGAGAGTGGTGAGTCTGTGGAATCTCACAGAGAGTGGTGAGTCTGTGGAATTCTCTGCCTCAGAGGGCGGTGGAGGCAGGTTCTCTGGATGCTTTCAAGAGAGAGCTAGATAGGGCTCTTAAAAATAGCGGAGTCAGGGGATATGGGGAGAAGGCAGGAACGGGGTACTGATTTGGGATGGTCAGCCATGATCACATTGAATGGCGGTGCTGGCTCGAAGGGCCAAATGGCCTACTCCTGCACCTATTGTCTATTGTTCATGTCCATAGCACCTGAAAGTGGCAACACAAGTAGATAGAGTGGTAAAGAAGGCATAGGGTATGTTTTCCTTCATTGGCGGGGCATTGAGTACAAGAGTCAGGAAGTCTTGTTGCAACTCTACAGGACTTTGGTTAGACTGAACTGTGGCAGTTCTGGTCACCCATTACAGGAAGGAATGGAGGCTTTAGGGAGGGTGCTTAAGAGTTTTGCCAGAATGCTGCCTGGGTTAGAGATCTATTATCAATAGGGTTAGACAAACTTGGATTGTTTTCTATGGAACATTGGAGCTGAAGGAGAGACCCAATGGTAGTGTATACAATTCTGAGAGGTATAGATAGGGTAAACAGTCAGTACCTTTCTACCAGGGTGGAAGAGGCTTTCAGATAGATATATGGATATAGAGGGAATGGAGGGATATAGATCATGTGCAGGCATCGTGCTCGACATGAACGTGGTGGGCAGAGAGGCCTGTTACTGTACTGTACTGTTCTATGTTTTACGTAAGGATACAGAGAGAGGTAGAGAGTGAGAAAGAAACCGAGTGAAGGCAAGAAAAGACAGGCAGAGAGGAAACAGGAGATGAGAAGAGCAGACAGACATAGGAACAAAAAGATTTAGTTTAGTTAAGAGATACAGCGCAGAAACCGGCCCACCGAGTCTGTGCTGACCTGCACTAATACAAGACTACACACTGGGGACAATTTACAATTTTTACTGAAGTCAATTAACCTACAAACCTGTGCGTGTTTAGAGCGTGGGAGTAAACCGCAGCACCCTGAGAAAACCCACGCGGTCATGGGGAGAATGTACAAACTCCGTACAGACAGCATCGGTATGTCAGGATTGAACCCGGGTCTCTGGCGCTGTGAGGCAGCAGCGCTACTGCTGCAACGATGTGCCGCCCCAAGATGGTGGGAGAAAGTCCCAGAGAAACATCAGACACAGATATAGGGAAAGGGGAGAACAAGGGGCAGGGGGAAAGGATGTACAGTGTCACAGGCAGTAGAGCTGTCTCTCTTGCTGCTCCAGTGACCCAGGTGCTGACGATGTGGAGTTTGCACATTCTCATTGTGACTATTTGGGCTTTTCACTGCATGCTCCAATTTAGTCCCATGTGATTGACTGTTGCAAATGGCCCCAAGTTTGTGAGTGAGTGGTAGAATTGGGGATGTTGATGGGAATGTGAAGAGAATATTGATGTGGGATTGGTGTGAAGGTTTTTTTGATGATGGCCATGGGTTGATGGTCAGTGTAGTAGCCATTTAGCTTAACTCAGTATGTTATAACTAAAACCAGTTACCATTACATTTTATCTGCCTATAATTACGTGGGTGGGATTTATACGTAGTCTGAGGTGTGGTTTGCGACTGGGATTCTGGCGCAGACTCCCAAGGAGTTTAGTTTGAAGAAGATCGGGGAAGAGACAGTTTTTGACCATGCACGAGCGTGACAACGAGTGCGATTGAAATGTACTTATACAAGAAGAAGCTTTTATGATTTATCTTACTCTTTGTTCTACTACAATAAAGAAACTATTCATCAAGAGACTGTTTTAGGAAGATTTATCTTTCGACGGCATTGAATGTCACGTGGATGCGTATTGATTATCTTCTGATCCACGGTCATCAATTAAAGTGACTATCGAGGACTAAATCCTTGAGAAGATATAAAATCTGTCACTACGGGCAGTGTTTTGCTGTATCATCCTGTTACATATACTTTTATTTGCTGGTTTAACTTACCAGGCACTTCCTTTCTGCAGACAGGACAACATTCCCCAGGATTCACTACTTTCACATAGCCCTGAAATCACCAAAACAATGTATTTTACTCAATGCTCTTAGTTCATGTTCAAGAGAGTTTATTGTCATGTGTCCCTGATAGGACAATGAAATTCTTGCTTTGCTTCAGCACAACAGAACATAGTAGGCATTGACTACAAAGTAGGCATTTAACAGTGTTCAGTACAGATAGTAAGTCGAACCAGAGGGTCACAGCGAAAACCATTTGTCCAATGTGTCCGGTAGCTTGTTGCTGGAGTAATCCTGTCCAAATTCTACTGTGCCGCTCTGTGCTAGTGGCTGCCACCTTTGCTATGGCTGGGGGAGAATGACAGGAGTGGGCATGTACACCTGATGCCCTGCTCTCATTCCAGACGAGACTCACAGCTGTTTAGAAACTGAGAAACATAGAAAATAGGTGCAGGAGTAGGCCATTCGGCCCTTTGAGCCAGCACCGCCATTCAGTATGATCATGGCTGATCATCCGGAATCAGTACCCTCCCTGTTCCTGCTTTGTCCCCATATCCCTTGATTCCATTAGCCCTAACAGCTCTATCTAACTGACTTAAGGGCCTGTCCCACTTTCACGACTTAATTCAAAACCTCTGCCGAGTTTAAAGGACCTAAAAAAAAAATCAAGATCGTGGTAATCTACGAACTCATACGACCTCCCACGACTATGTTCACGAACTTCTACGAGTATCTCTACGAATTCCCACGACTATTTCGATGCCCTCCTTACGAATAAAAAGTTGCAATTTCTTTCATCCCGACCATTTTTTTTACTCATGGACATTTTTTATCGGGCTCGAAAAAATGTCCTGACTTACCTGATGCCACGAGTACCTACGGCTAGCATAACGAGCCGCTACGATATATCTACAAACTCATACGACCTCCTACGGACTCGTTACGAACATTCTATGAGTTTGAATCAAGGGGAAAACTCGGGAGAATTCATGAATAACTCGTGAAAGTGGGACAGGCCCTTAACTCTCTCTTGAATACATCCAGTGAAATGGACGGCCACTTCACTCCAGACTATTCATCAGACCATCAGAATTAGCACGAGACTGGCTCACCCACCCGCCTCCTGGAACTTGCTGTTCTATTTATCTTCTCTCATCTCCTACCTCAACTCCTTTTTCTTGCATTATTCCCACCTTGCCTGACATTAAACTAAAGACTGTTGCAAATTGCCCTGTCTGTGAATGGTTGAATCGGAGTGTTGATGGGAATGTGAAGAGAATATGAATGTAGGATTAGTGTTAGATGGAAACATGTGGGGGTGAAGGAGGGAGTTCTGTGTCATAGAACAGAGAGAGAATCATGGAGTTGTACAGTACAGACACAGGCCCTTCGGTCCCACCTGTCCATGCCGACCAATTCTGAGCCATTCCCATTTGCCTGCATTTGGCCCATATTGCTCCAAACCTTGGCTATCCATATGCCTGTCCAAAAGTCTATTGAAAGTTGTAATTGTACCCGCTTCTACAACTTCCTCTGGCAGCTTGTTCCAGATACAAACTACTCTCGGTGAAGAGGTTGTCCCTGAGGTCCCTCTTAAATCTCTGCCCTATCACCTGAAGACTGTGCTCTCTACTTTTAGAATCCTCTACTCTGATGAAAAGACTACGAGCATCCATTTTGGTCCACGCACAAGTGTAGTGCAAGTGCGATCTCACCAATGATTTGTACAGCTGCATCATGATGTCCCAACTTTTGTATTCAATGCCCTTCCCAATGAAGGTAAATACTCTTCACCGCCCTGTCCACATGACTTCCTATTCGAGGGAACCATTCAACTGTACTCCCAGATCTCTGTTTTATGACACTCACCAGGGTTCTTCAATTTACTGTGCAAGTTCTGCCCTGGTTTAACATAGATGCAACACTTCAGACTATCACAGTTAATATCCATTTGCCATTCCTTGGTCCACCTCCCCAACTGATCTGTTGCAAACTTAGGTACCCTTCCTCACTGTCCATGGTACCACCAGTTTTGGTGTCACCTGCAAACTACTAACAATGTTAACTACATTGACACCCAAATCATTAATGTAGGTAAGAAACATTAGTTTACCCTAGCACAGAACCGGAGAAGCAACGTGACACATTACGTGAAAATGGATACTTTGCATTTGTTTTCACGAAAGAGAAGAACTTGGAGCACAGTGAGATCAGGGTGGAACATACTACTATGCAAAGGCAGCTTGAGACAATAGACAATAGGTGCAGGAGTAGGCCATTCGGCCCTTCGAGCCAGCACCGCCATTTAATGTGATCATGGCTGATCGTCCCCAATCAGTACCCTGTTCCTGCCTTCTCCCCATATTTCCTGACTCCGCTATCTTTAAGAGCCCTGTCTCGCTCTCTCATGAAAGTATCCAGAGAACCAGCCTCCACCGCCCTCTGAGGCAGAGAATTCCACAGACTCACAACTCTCTGTGAGAAAAAGTGTTTCTTCATCTCAGTTCTAAATGGCTTACCCCTTATTCTTAAACTGTGGCCCCTGGTTCCCTCTCATCCTTCTAAACTCCAGAGTATACAAGCCCAGCCGTTCCATTCTCTCAGCATATGACAGTCCCTCCATCCCGGGAATTAACCTTGTAAACCTACGCTGCACTCCCTCAATAGCAAGAATTACCTTCCTCAAATTAGCGGACCAAAACTGCACACAATACCCCAGGTGTGGTCTCACTAGGGATACTTTGCATTTGTGCACAGTGTACAGTGTCTCACTAGGGCCCTAAACAACTGCAAAGGACCTCTTTGCTCCTATACTCATTTCCTCTTGTTATAAAGGCCAACATACCATTCATTTTCTTCACAGCCTGCTGTACCTGCATGCTTACTTTCATTGACTGATGAACAAGGACCCCACAGATCCCATTGTACTTCCCCTTTTCCCAACTTGACACCATTTAGATAATAATCTGCCTTCCTGTTTTTGCTACCAAAGTGGATAACCTCACATTTATCCACATTAAACTGCATCCCCCTCACCTAACCTGTCCAAGTCACCCTGCATTCTCATTGCATCCTCCTCACAGTTCACACTTCCACCCAGCTTTGTGTCATCTGCAAATTTGCTAATGTTACTTTGAATCCCGTCATCTAAATCATTGATGTATATTGTAAATAGCTGCGGTCCCAGCACCGAACATTGTGGTACCCCACTAGTCACTGCCTGCTATTCTGAAAGGGACCCATTAATCCTTACTCTTTGTTTACTGTCTGCCAGCCAATTTTCTATCCATGTCAGCACTCTACCCCCAATACCATGTGTCGATCACAGTGTACAGATACAGGATGAATGGAATAATGTCTAGTGCAAGATAAAGTCCAGTCAAGTCCAATTAAAGATAGTCCGAGGGCAGAGTTTAAAGGAGATGTGTGGGGTAAGTGTGGGGTAAGTGTTCTTTAGGATGGTGCACTGCTGGGGGCGATGGTGGATTTCCGAGCCAGTGGGCAGAGGTCTTTAAGCCGAGGCCCAAGTCGGTCTCAGGGAAAAATATGGGACCATCTACAAGTTGGTAATATTTACACTTGTTTTTTTGTACAAATGATAATGATAACATGTGTTTAGTTTATGTGTTATATGAAAGTAGAATTCCCTTGATAAGGATGGAAGGGGCCCTACAATAGTGGCATTTAAGTTTTGGATAAGCATATGGATATGCACGGAATGGAGAGATATGGATTATGTGCAGGCAGATATGGGTTGGTCTAGGCATCATGTTCGGTACAGACATTGTGGGCCTGTTCCTGTGCTATACTCTTCTATGTTCTAACTACCCATTGATTCCTGCGTTCAAACCATTTTTTAGTCCAAATGGCTAGCTCGCCTTGGTTCAATGTGATGTAACGTTCCAGCCAAGCCTACCAAGTGGGACCTTGTTAAAGTTCATACAGACTCCATCCAATGCCCTGCCCTCTTGGTGACCTCGTCAAAAAATTAGCACGTTTCGGACACGATTTCCCACACACAAAGCTGTGCTGACCATCTCTAACCAGTCCCTGCCCATCTGTCCCTTGCCTGTTCAGTAGGAAGAAGGGCCCCAACTCAAAAAGTCACCTATCCATGTTCTCCAGAGATGCTGCCTGACTCGGAGTCTGAAGTAGTGTCTCGACTCGAAACGTCACTCGTTCCTTCTCTTCAGAGATGATGCCTGTCCTGCTGAGTTACTCCGGCATTTTGTATCTGTCCTGTCTATATCCTGCCTCTCAAAACCCACTCCCACCAGCTGGTAGTCCCTAGCTTGTCCTTGCTGCCCTTCTCAGATAACGGTAACAAATTTGCCACCCCCGAGTCTTCTGGAATTTCACCTGTGACTAAAGAAGACGCAAATATCCTCGCAAGGGCCTCTGCAATTTCTTTGTTAACTTTACCAGGGACTGAGGATGCACTTGTTCAGGAGTCAAGAGTGTTCCATGGCGTTTTATACACCTTAGCGTGCTTTAAAAACACACATTCCTCTTCTTCGTTAATTCATACATGGTCTAAAACATCACATCTGCTCTGCCTCAGTTCCTTCTATGATCTTCCCCTCAGTGAAAATACGATGAGCAGTTTTTATTTAATATTTCTCCCATCTCTTGTGGCTCTACGTGAAGATGGGATCTGTTCTCCCCCCAGACACCCTTTTACTTTGAATATATCAATGACTCCATAAGGAGGAAAGAGGAGTGAAAGGTGAAGCCGGAGGAAGGGTTCAGCATCAAGGGGGTTTAATGGTCATTAGTTCCAAAAAAACGGAACAATTACTGTTTTACTTGCAGCAGCATAACAGGCCTGTAAACACAGTCATCGTAGATTCAATCAATTCAAACAATTCAATAATTTAACAGAATGAGAACGGGACATTTTCTTACCTCAAGGCAGTATAGTGGTGGACACCCAGCAGAACAAACCTTTCTTCCATTGAGACATCGACACTGTTCACAACCATCTGCCCATTCGTACCCTGGCTGCAAGAGAACCAAGACTCTGTTACTCCCCATCACAAATGAAACATGGCAATGTATCAGAGAATAACAGGTGGAGACAGACTGCTTGCAAAGCAGAGAGAGTTAAGGGAAGATGGACACAAAATGCTGGAGTGACTCGGCGGGACAGGCAGCATCTCTGGAGAGAAGGAATGGGTGACGTTTCGGGTCAAGACCATTCTTCAGACCGAGAGTCGGGGGAAAGGGGAGCAAGAGATATGGACAGTGATACAGAGAGGTATAGAACAAAGTAATGAAAGATATGAAAAAAGTAAGGATGATCAAGGAAACGGTCCATTGTCAGCTGTGGGCTCGGTGAAAACCAGTTATACAGACAACTCCCCAGGATGCCAGTGAAACTAGTACAATGCCTATGGTGGGGAAGGGACAGAGAGAGAGGGGATGCCGGGGTTACTTGAAGTAAGAACAATCAATATTCATACCGCTGGGTTACCCGAAGCGAAATATGAGATGGTGTTCGTCCAATTTGCGTTTGGCCTCACTCTGACAATGGAGGAGGCACAGGACAGAGAGGTCAGTGTGGGAATGGGAAGGGGAGTTAAAGTGTTTGGCAACCGGGAGTTCACGTAGGCCCAAGCGGACTGAGCGAAGGTGTTCAGCGAAACATCATGTTTAGCACAGACATTGTGGACCGAAGAGCCCGTTCTGTGCTGTCGTGTTCTATGTAAACCCTCCCTATACATACATCTGTCCAAATTTTTAAACTTGTAATTGTATCTTCAAAGGTCTTCGGTGAGGTCTTCGACAAAATCATAAAGGGCCTGTCCCACTTACGCGACTTTATCGGCGACTGCCGGCACCCGTCATAGGTCGTGACAGGTTGCCAAAAATGTTCAACATGTTGACAATCCAGCGGCGACCAGAACAAGGTACGACTCTTTGGGCGATTACTCACGACCATACAGGCTTCACCCCACGACATGTCGCCTGTATGGTCGTGAGTAGTCTCCTAGTCACCCAAAGAGTCGTAGCGTCTTTCTGGTCACCGCTGAATTGTCAACATGTTGAACATTTTCGCCGACCTATGACGGGTGCCGGCAGTCGCCGATAAAGTCACGTAAGTGGGACAGGCCCATAAATGTGAGACTGATTTTTAGAGTTTCTCAAGTTGCTCATTTTCTTTTAAAAAGAAGTCATAGAATCACACAGCACAGAAACAGGCCCATCGGCCCAACTCGTCTATGCTGACCAAGATGTCCCATGCAAACTAGTCCCATGAAGACTATCCTTTTCTATCATAATCCCTGTCCATAAATCTTTTAAATGGGGCTTTTCCTGAAGTCATTAATCAGCTGTGTGGTTTTGCTGGTGTTGAGAGCAAGATTCTGGCACTATTCAATCAGATTTTCAATCTCCCTCCTCTCCACAGACTCATCATTACCCAACAATGGTGGGATCATAGGTGAATTTAACCTATGCACGAGTTCTTGATTCTCCTATCATGGGGGAAATTCTTTGTGTTTTCACTCTTTTCCCCTCATGATTGTATACACCTCTATAAGATCACGTCAGCCTCTTGCACTCCAAGGAATAAAGTCTTAGACTGTTCATCCTGTTCCTATGTCAGGCCTCGGAGTCCTGGCAACCTTCTTGTGAATCGTCAACGCACTCTTTCCAGCTTAATGACATGCTTCCTATAGCAGGATGACGGAAACCAAACACAACGCTCCAAATACAGCCTCAGCAACATAATGTACAACTTTAACCTGACGTCCCACGTTTATACTCAAATCCCCCAATTGCAGATATTAGAGAAGCTCTATTCTGCATGTAAACCTGCCAGGTATGGAGGCACTGCACTTTGGAAGGAGGAATATATATATTTTTTATGTTGTTGTGCGTACAGATCTGGGTATCCCCATTCACGGAACATGGAAACATGGAACACAGGTACGGAAAATGGAATGCTGCCTCATATTGACAGCAGGATAAAAGTAAGGAAGTGTTACTGCAACTGTGCAAAGATAGCGGAGTCAGGGGATATGGGGAGAAGACAGGAACGGGGTACTGATTGGGGATGATCAGCCATGATCACATTGATCACTTTTTAGAACGGAGACGAGGAAACACGTTTTAGAACGGAGACGAGGAAACATTTTTTCTCACAGAGAGTGGTGAGTCTGTGGAATTTTCCGCCTCAGAGGGTGGTGGAGGCCGGTTCTCTGGATGCTTTCAAGAGAGAGCTAGATAGGGCTCTTAAAGATAGCGGAGTCAGGGGATATGGGGAGAAGGCAGGAACGGGGTACTGATTGGGGATGATCAGCCATGATCACATTGAATGGCGGTGCTGGCTCGAAGGGCCGAATGGCCTACTCCTGCACCTATTGTCTATTGTATATTGACAGTATTGATGGGACAGCTGCCTTTCACAAGGTATTTGTTCTTCAGGTTTCAGGTGCTGCCGGAAAGAGCCATGAAAGAGCCTGAAGTATTTAAATTCCATTCTTAGACACCTTGCGACCATGTTTCCCACGTGTCTATCCGATCAAACTCTATTATCATCAGTTTGTTTCCTGTTGTGTTACAAATATTTCACCCGTGAAGCTACAAGAGCATTATTTTGTGGGCGTGGTTGCGGCCTGGGTCTCCTGGAGTCGCGGACTCACCGGGTAGATGGTGTCACCGACGATACACTCGCAGTAAGCTGCAGTCACACAGAAGCCAGACATGTTTCTGTATCTCCCGGCGTCACACACACAGTCTTTGCCAGCTGAACCACAACTTGCCACGGTCACGTCATGAACATCACGGCATGATCGCTCACAGGAATGGGAATCCATCGGCCCTCCATTCCAAATCTCACCCTCAGGACACTCTGCGGAAGACACGTTTCACAACAGTGTCAAATGTCAGCCACCAAGCCCAACAAACTAAGTGAGTTACTTTAGAATAAACAAACTTGTTCCAAAATCAGCATCAAAAGCCCAGAACTAACCCACTCTGCTCCAGAAAACAAAAATAAAACCAGGAATGAAAATTCTTCAGGCAGAGTTTCCGAGAATGGACCCACAGGGTGAGGAGTTGGGAGAGTATACAGGGTGGGGACGGTGGGGGAATTGGGGAAGTAGTAGACATCTTCCGGAGATGTCGCCAGGGCAGACGCCTTCCGGAGATGCCAATGAGAAGTCGAGGCCGGAGCCTCGCGGGTCGTAGGTGGAGCCTCGCGGGTCGGCAACGCCCGAGGCCATCGGTGCCTGGGTCGACAGAGCCCACGGCTGGGGTGTGGGTCGGCGCCACGAAGGCATCCGGAGAGGACCCGGCAGCGTTAGTGGAGAGGTCGGTGCGGCGGTCGATGATGGGGCCGACCGACGGATGAGGACGGACACGTGCCAGTGAGAAAGCCGCTGCCGAGGGAAGGAACAAAGGAAGACCCGGTGTGGGAAGACCCCCTTAAAGGAGCGGGGAGGGGGGAAGAACAAAGGGGGAACTGGCGCGGGGGGGGGGGTGGGTGGTATTTGTAACTTTGTAAGTGCCCTTTAAGAGCGACTATTTGCATACCTTGTGTATGCAAGCAAAGAATTTCAATGTGACTTGTCACATGTGACAATAAAGTATTCAATTCAAATCAGGGGTGGGGAGGGGGGGAGAGTACACAGAGTGGGGAGTAAACAGGGTGGGGGGGAGAGTACACAGGGTGGGGAGGGGGGGGGAGTACACTGGGTCAGGATGCCTTGGTGGGAGTGTGGGAGGCCGAGGCCCCCACTGGAAGAGTTATTTAATACACTGGGCAAGTGTAGGGGGTGGCCAACAAGATAAGTTGAATCACATTTTAATCATACATGTGCCTCACCTTCACAGTCTGTTTTGGAACAATGGAAAACTCCTTTCTGGCATACACTGCAAGAAAGAATTCTCAAATTATAAGGTAGATACAACAGTTCCTATTCCTCCCGACTATCAACAACCGAGTGGTAAGAACATGGAACTTCAGGTAACAATGCTAACCCACAAGGGTTCCCCCAGCCACCAGCAGAAGTTAACATAGAAGATAGACACAAAATGCTGGAGTAACTCAGTGGGACAGGCAGCATCTCTGGATAGACGGAATGCACGGCGTTTCAGGTCGAGACCCTTCTTCAGTTAACATAACTGGGAGGCAGCTGCCATCATGCGGTGATCTGTGTCACTGCTTTATCACCAGGGGCCCAGAGTTCAGCTGGACACGGTGTCAGTGACTGCAATGGGTGTGGGGAGGAGCACCTCCTCTCAACGGCTCTGGTCATTTTAACTAAACCCATGAGTGTCTCTTTACTCACCACACACTGCACCGATCGTGGATCACTGCTCCCGGTGGGTAATTGTGGTGAGAAATGTTACCAAGCCGTGGTGTTTGCGAGCTCAGTAAGGAGCAATGACAATCTTCAGGAGACACACAGACCTCGCCCTGCAGAAACTGGACAACAAGGGATGTTAGAGGTACGTCGGGTAAGTTTATCAAGAGAAGGCCACCCTGCCCGTCAATCAATACAATCATGGCTGAACCAAGTCATCAAACACCCTTGGTACCAGGTTTAACTGGGAATGTAGACAGAGTTCCCCAATTCTGGAAAACACCAGTGGGCAAAGAGATTGTAACAAAATTTAAAGGAAGTTGATCAGATTAAATGGAGCATTTGGATAAACATAGAAACATAGAAAATAGGTGCAGGAGTAGGCCATTCGGCCCTTTGAGCCAGCACCGCCATTCAATATGATCATGGCTGATCTAAAATCAGTACAACGTTCCTACTTTCTCCCCATATCCTTTGATTCCGTTAGCCCTAAGAGCTATATCTAACTCTCTCTTGAATGCATCCAGTGAATTGGCCTCCACTGCCTTCTGTGGCAGAGAATTCCACAGATTCACAACTTTCTGGCTGAAAATATTTAACCACACATATGACAAAGTTAAGACCATCCTTACCTTAACATAAAGTTTGGTTACTGTGTGAAATACATGCCTTGGAATAATAAAGAATACAAAAATAAAGAAATTATGCTCAAATCTAGGAATAGGCCTCAGCTGAAACACTATGGGTAATTCTGGGCACACAGGGAAACAGGAGCAGGATGAAGGCCACTCTGCCCATCGATCAATACAATCGCGGCTGACCAAGATCCCGAGAGCCCCAATTTCACAAAATTCCAAACATTTATCTTCCTCCACTTATAATGATGTCCACAACTCTCTGCCACATGGAAGTCCATACTGTCAGCCTTTGAAAGAATGTTGAGGAGGTTCGACAGGTTGTTAGAAGATTTGAGGGACTTCAGTTGTGAGGGTATCACAGAGGTTAGGGCCTAACCTGATGGAGATCTTCAAGACAGCGAGGGACCAATTCTCTCTGTGAAGATGGGTCAAAAAAGTCTTGCATTCCAGCAGCATGATTCATCATCATAGAACATAAAACAGCACAGGAACAGGCCCTTCAGCCCACAATGTCCATGCCAAACATGATGCCAAGTTAAACTAATCTCGCTGCCTGCGTGTGATCTATATCCTCACCATCCCTGCATATCCATGTGCCTATTTAAATGTCTATTAAACACCACTATCGTATCTGCCACCACCCCCACCCCCAGTATCACGTTCCAGGCATCTGCCACTCTCTGTGTGAAAACACTTGCTCCGAACATCTCCTTTAAACTTCCCCACTCTGATCTTAAAGCTGTGCCCTCTATTCTTTGACATTTCACAATCCAGGGGAAAAGGTTTTGAATGTCTTCCCTATCTATGCCTCATAATTTTATAAACCTTTAAGCCCCTCAGCCTCTGACACCCCAAAACAGCAGGAGGATCAATGGTACACTCAAGGCAAACCATTAATTTTGTTTTAGATGTAATGGGGTGGTGTAGAAGAGAGACACTGAGGTGTGCGATCAGCCATATTGTTATTAAATATTGGGGCAGGAATGGTTCCTGCATCTACACCTACAAATCTACATCTTTCCTACAGCAGGAATGAGAAGATTGACCTCGAGGGTCTGCAAGCCACGATGATTAGGTTTACCTGTGCAGGTATGGACTTGCCAAGACCTTTTGTTTGTCTTCTGGGACAGGGAAACAATCCATTCTCAGCTGTGCAGGATGGACACAAGTTTGTGTGTCCAGGAGGTAATAGAACATAATAAACTCACCTGTCCGTGTGGACACAGGCACCCAGGCTTGCAGGCTTCTTGCTGGCATTCCACTTCAGCTCGGAGATCTGAGCAGGTGCGTGGACAGATGTTGGCACAGCTGCTGAAGACCTGCTTCTCTGGACAGCCTGGGAAACCACACACAAAAGCAAAACCATCACCATAAAGTCAAACACAAACATTGTGGGCCCAAGGGCTTATCCCTGTTCCATGTCCTGTTCCATGTCCTGTGGCTTATATTGCAGATCCCAGCTGAGATTCCCGTCATGCAAGCAAAGAGACTTTTCCAGTGAATCTGCGCTGGCTTTGTGTGGGGCCGATCCACACACTGCTGCTCAGCCACTCTCTCACGGCTCTAATTTATTCTATCTTTTAATTCCTTATGCAGTCACCCCACCATGGTCTGCCCCAGTCCACACACTGTCTCCAATACACATTCCCTGCCATTATAATCTACACCCAAAAGCAGCGGAACAAATATTCCCTCATCTTTCTCGTTGCCATTTTTTGCTAATCACTTATTTTTTACATTACAGAGCCCGAGTCAAACAGCATGAAAATAGGCTGTGGTATAAGGAGAATTGCCGTGTATGGCGGCAGATAGCCAGTCGGTATCAATAGTCTGGCTTGGGTCCGAACTGGGAGGTAGGGAACTGGAGCTGGAACAGGCTCTTTGGCCCAACTCACCCTTGCCAACCATATTTTTTGGCCCATATCCCTCTAAACTTTTCTTGTCGATATACTTGTCCAAAAGTCTTTAAAATGTTGTTATAGTTCCTGCCTCGAGTACCTCCTCTTGTGTGTGAGGACCTGCACGGGTTTATCCACTCACCTTGACAAGGCATCTGGTTGCACTCTGCTGTCTGAATGCTTCCTCCCTGGCAGGGAGTGCTGGGCTCTCCACAGCTTCTACTGCGGATCCGCTCACCTCCTCCACAGCTCTGCGAACACTGGCTCCACGCCGACCAGGAGTTCTGCTCTGCACAGCGTGAATCACTGCAGTCAAATGTCCCATTCACACAGGCACTGAAACAGCAAACAGCAACTCTGTCAATAAAAGAAGAAGAACTCATTCCTAAAAGAGAGGGTAAATAGTCAGAGATGGACACTGGTCCGGGCAAGGTGAGTAAAAGATGAGACCTGCAACTATGTTCATGGAGCTAGATTGCAGATTAAACAACAGCACTTCAGAGGCTGTAGCCTGGTTACTTCAGTGCCATGTTCTAGTGAGGACATAGAACAAATAGTCAAATGACTACCCAAAAGACCGTTAAACGCCACTATAGTATTTGCCTCCATCACCACCCCTAGCAACGCATTCTAGGCACCCACCACCCTGTGTGTAAAAAGCTTTGCCCCGCACAATCCCTTAACATTGGCTCATCTCACCTTAAATCTATACACTCTAGCATTTTATTTTTGTAATCTAGGAAAAAGGTTCTGACTGTCTACCTATCTCATAATGTTATATACTTCTAACAAGTCTCCTTGCAACCTCCAGCGTTCCAGAGAAAGCAATCCAAGTCTGTCCAACTTCTCCCTATAGTCCAATCCCGCATCATTCTGGTAAACCTCCTCTGTGCCTTTTCCAAAGCATTCACATCCTTCCTGTAATGGGGAGACCAGAACTGCACGCAATACTTCAAATGCTCCAAAGTCCTATAAAGCTGCACCATGACTTGCTGTCTCTTATACTCGATGCCTGACCAATGAAGGCAAGTATGCCATACTGTATGCCTTTTTTACTGCTTGTGTTGCTACTTGTGTTGCTACTTTCAGGGAGCTATGGGCTTAGACCCCAAAATCCATCTGTAGACCAGTGGTCCTGCCATTTACTGTATACTATCCTCTTAGATTTTACTTCTCAAAGTGCATCCCCTCACACTTGCCAGAGCAATCCCCAGTGACATACCATTTTAGCCTATATCTCCAACTGATCTACATCCTGCGGTCTTCTTTTAACAACCCTCCTTACAACTTCATCATTTTTGTGTCATTTACAAACTTTCTGATCAGACCACCTACATTTTCTATCCAAATCAATAATCTAAATCACACCAACAAAATCCTAGCTCTGATCCCTGTGGAACTACACTGGTCAGACAAGAACATTCTGCACCACCCTTTCTCTTAACTTCTCTTTCCCAGCTTTCATCCCTCCACTGCAATCTGTCTGAAGGGTCCCGACCTGAAACAGTGTCTTTCCATTCCCTCCACAGATGCTGCCTGGCCTGCTGATCTCCTCAGCACTAGTTTTGATCATAGATCCCATGTGACTTAATCTTCTGAGGGATCTGGTAAAATTTGTTACTGAAGTCCATATGGACAACATCCCTTGCCCTGCCCTCATCAATCTTCTTCAGCACCTCTTCAAATGCTTAATCATATTACTGGCACAGGACCTCCCACATATAGTTGGTGAATAGCCTCAGTATGAAGAAGGGTCC
>JAXLNO010001845.1:0-36650 GCA_038087875.1 Malacoraja senta | reverse complement strand
GAGTGGATGAGTAAGCGGGATAACATAGCACTAGTGTGTACGAATGATCAATGGGCAGCATGGACTCGGTGGGCCGAAGGGCCTTTTCCACAGTGTATCTCTAAACTAAACATAACCAATCTTCAGTCTTTGGTGAAAATGGACACCAAATGCTGGAGTAACTCAGCGGGACAGGCAGCATCTCTGAGAGAAGGAATGGGTGACGTTTCAGGTCGAGACCCTTCTTCAGTCAGAGGTTTAGCAAAGGTTGAGAGGGATGTGGGCCAAACACGTGCATGTGGGACAAGTGTTGATGGGGCACCTTGGGCAGCAGGGAAAGTTGGGCCAACCAAAGGGCCTCTTTTCGTGCTGGGTGACTCCACGATTCATGTCCAAATTACTTAAAAATGTAATGTACACAAAATGCTGGGGAAACTCAGCGGGTGCAGCAGCATCTATGGAGTGAAGGAAATAGACAACGCTTCGGGCCAAAACCCTTCTTCAGTCTGATAGGGGGTGGGGAGAAGAAAGGAAAAAGGGGGAGGAGGAGCCCGAGGGCTGAGGGATGGGAGGAGACAACCAGAGGGCTGAGGAAGGGGAGGAAACAGCAAGGGCTAGCAAAATTGGGAGAATTCAATGTTCATGCCCCCAGGATGTAGACTGCCCAAGCGGAATATGAGGTGCATTTCCTCCAATTTACGGTGTTGCTCGCTGTGGCCATGGAGGAGACCCAGGACAGAGAGGTCAGATACGGAATGGGAGGGGAGTTGAAGTGCTGAGCCACCGGGAGGTCAGGTTGGTTATTGCGGACCGAGCGGAGGTGTTCGGCGAAACGATCGCCAAGCCTCCGCTTGGTCTCACCGATGTAGATCAGCTGACATCTAGAGCAGCGGATGCAATAGATGAGGTTGGAGGAGGTGCAGGTGAACCTCTGTCGCACTGGAACGACTGCTTGGGTCCTTGAATGGAGTCGAGGGGGGAGGTGAAGGGACAAGTGTTGCATCTCTTGCGGTTGCAAGGAAAGTGCCGGGGAGGGGGTGGTACGGGAGGGAAGAGAAGAATTGACAAGGGAGTTACGGAGGGAGCGGTCCTTGCGGAAGGCAGACATGGGGGGAGATGGGAAGATGTGGCGAGTGGTGGGGTCACGTTGGAGGTGGCGAAACTGACGGAGGATCACTTGTTGTATGTGACGGCTGGTGGGGTGAAAGGTGAGGACTAGGGGGACTCTGCCCTTGTTGCGAGTGGGGGGGATGGGGAGAGAGAGCAGTGTTGCGGGTATGGCAGAGACCCTGGTGAGAACCTCATCTATGGTGGAGGAGGGGAACCCCTGTTCCCTGAAGAATGAGAACATTTCGGATGCCCCGGTGTGGAACACCTCATCCTGGGAGCAGATGCGGCGTAGACGGAGGAATTGGGAGTGGGGGGATGGAGTCCTTACAGGAAGCAGGGTGGGAAAAAGTGTAGTCCAGATAGCCATGGGAGTCGGTAGGTTTGTAGTGGATGTCGGTAAGAAGTCTATCACCTGCGATGGAGATAGTGAGGTCAAGGAATGGTAGGGAAGTGTCGGAAATGGTCCAGGTGTATTTGAGTGCCGGATGGAAGTTGGTGGTGAAGCGGATGAAGTCAGTCAGTTGTGTGTGGGTGCAGGAGGTGGCACCAAAACAATCATCGATGTAGCGGAGGTAGAGGTCGGGGATGGGGCCCTGGTACGCATTGAACAAGGATTGTTCTACGTACCCGACAAAGAGGCAGGCGTAGCTGGGGCCCATGCGTGTGCCCATAGCTACGCCTTGTATTTGGAGGAAATGGGAGGAGTCAAATGAGAAGTTATTGAGGGTGAAAATGTAGTTAAAAATGTAGTCTTACCTTGGCCATAAAGGCCCGTTGTCCTGGCGATGGCCCTGGGTGGGAGTTGCAGGGATCGGATTGGCCAAATTATGTTGTTGGTGTTTAGTTTAGAGATACAGCCCAGAAACAGGCCCTTCGGCCCACCGAGTCCGTACTGACCAGTGATATCCGCACACTCACACCATCATCCTACCCACCCTAGGGAAATTTAACAATTATACCAATTAACCTCTCGGAGAAAACCCACGGGGAGAACGTGCAAACTCCGTACAGACAGCACCCGTAGTCAGGACCGAACCCGGGACTCTACCGCTGCGCCACCGTGCCGCCCTCGTTAGGACAACGTAAATGCACAGTTACAACAGCAGCATGGAACAGCTGCAGCAATAAATCCTGGCATTTAATGCACAATGAAAAAGTAATCTCTGATTGAGCAGCTGAGGGTTGTTGCAAGTTGATTATTTGACCAGATTGTAGGTCAGGCAATCCCCTCCCCTGCCAACAGCTCTCTCTAATTGTACTCAAGGTGAAGGCAGTGTCTACAGAGGTCGTGCTCTCTGGAAACAACACCTGCTCGCATTCTCCAGCACTGCAGTCTGCATGCAAACGGGAATGAAGGAAAAGGTGAGGCCGGGACTGAGAGGGGGAGAGGGGGAGAGGGGGAGAGGGGGAGAGGGGGAGAGGGGGAGAGAGGGGCTGGACAGAGGAAGCATCAATTGTTATACCATATCGAGTCACTCAAATATCAATGCAACTAAGTCATAATTTGGGCAGCTTCCACCTCAGCGGTGGGAATATCGATTTCTCCCACTTCAAGTAACTCTTGTATCCCCTCTCTCTCTGTCTCTCCCCCCACCAGGGCAGAGCTAGATAAAACTAAAATAATCACAGGGATAGATAGGGTGAATAAACCAGTCTAAAGAAGGGTCTGGACATGAAACGTCACCTATCCATGTTCTCCACAGATGCTGCCTGACCCGCTGAGTTACTCCAGCACTCTGTGAAACGTCACCTATCCATGTTCCGGCAGCATCTATGGAGCGAAGGAAATAGGCAACGTTTCGGCCCGAAACCCTTCCGGGTTTCGGCCCGAAACGTTGCCTATTTCCTTCAGGGTTTCGGCCCGAAAGGTTGCCCATTTCCTTCGCTCCACAGATGCTGCCTGACCTGCTGAGTTACTCCAGCACTCTGTGCTGGCAGCATCTGTGGAGAACATGGATAGGCCCAGACCCTTCTTTCGACTGGTTTATTCACCCTATCTATTCCTCTGATTAGTTTAGTTTAGAGATACAGCGCGGAATCAGGCCCTTCGGCCCGCCAAGTCTGTGCCGACCAGCGATCCCCGCACACTAACACTATCCTACACACACCAGGGACAATTTTACATTCACACCAAGCCAGTTAACCTCCAAACCTGCACGTCTTTGGAGTGTGGGAGGAAACTGAAGATCTCGGAGAAAACCCGCGCAGGTCACGGGGAGAACGTGCAAACTCCGTACAGACAGCGCGTGTAGTCGGGATCGACCTGTGGTCTCTGGCGCTGTGAGGCAGCAACTCTACCGCTGCACCACTGTGCCACCCTGAGGCAGTAGCTCTACGATACAGAGCGAGCCACCTCCCCTGGTCCTGAACTCTAATCCTCTCTCTCATCGACGCCCCAGATACTCTGAAAACCAACAGTCAGAACGACAGACTCTGTCAATAAAAATTGTAAAATGCTCCAAACTTTCTAAATGTTCTAAAGTAGAAGTGACTCATTGTCAAACGATCCGTTAATACCTGCATTTGATAGCAGCAAGTCAAATATGTGCTAACTTCAGCTGTGATCATTATTCCGAGCCAACAACTACACCTCTGCACAATCTTATATAAAATATCGAACTCTCTCTCTATGTGTGTTTGCACGCTTGTTTATCAAACATTGGATCTTTTCTTGGCCACTCCGAGAGGCAATAAAAACAGATTCGCTCGTCATAGAGTCACACAGCATGGAAACAGGCCCTTCGGCCCAACTATTCCATGCTGACCAACATGCCCCATCTACACTAGTCCCAGCACCTGCATTTGGCCCATATCCCTCGAAACCCTCCTTGGCGACCCTCGGACTATCCTTGATCGGACTTTGCTGACTTTACCTTGCACTAAAGTTTATCCCCTTATCAAGTATCTATCTATACTGTAAATAAGCCAATTGTAATCATGTATTGTCTTTCCACTGACTGGACAGCATGCAACACAAACAGACCATAGGCGGCCCGCTGGGGCTGCGGTAGAATTGCTGCCTTACAGCGCTTGCAGCGCCAGAGATCCCGGTTCGATCCTGACTACGGAGTTTGTACGTTCTCCCCGTGACCTGTGTGGGGTTTTTCCCGAGATATTCTGTTTCCTCCCACACTCCAAAGACGTGCAGTTTGTAGGTTAATTGGCTTTGGTAGAAATGTGAAATTGTCCCTAGTGTGTGTAGGGCAGTGTCAGTGTGCGGGGATCGCTGGTTGGCGCGGACTCAATTGACAATAGGTGCAGGAGTAGGCCATTCAGCCCTTCGAGCCAGCATCGCCATTCAGTGAGATCCTGGCTGATCATCCCCAATCAGTACCCCGTTCCTGCCTTCTCCCCATATCCCCTGACTCCGCTATCTTTAAGAGCCCTATCTAGCTCTCTCTTGAAAGTATCCAGAGAACCTGCCTCCACCTAAGCCAGAGAATTCCACAAACTCACAACTCTCTGTGAGAAAAAGTGTTTCCTCGTCTCTGTTCTAAATGGCTTACCCCTTATTCTTAAACTGTGGCCCCTGGTTCTGGACTCCCCCAACATCGGGAACAAGTTTCCTGCCTCTAGCGTGTCCAAACCCTTAACAATCTTATATGTTTCAATAAGATTCCCTCTCATCCTTCTAAACTCCAGAGTATACAAGCCCAGCCGCTCCATTTTCTCAGCATATGACAGTCCCGCCATCCCGGGAATTAACCTTGTAAACCTACGCTGCACTCCCTCAATAGCAAGAATGTCCTTCCTCAAATTAGGGGACCAAAACTGCACACAATACTCCAGGTATAGTCTCACTAGGGCCCTGTACAGCTGCAGAAGGACCTCTTTGCTCCTATACTCAACTCCTCTTGTTATAAAGACTCGGTGGGCCGAAGGGCCTGTTTCTGCGTTGTAAACGAAACAAAAGAGCTTTTCACTGTACCTTGGTACACATAACGATGAACTAAACTAAACCTTTCCACTCCATGTACCTGTCTAAATGTTTCTTATACGTTGTAATGGTCCCAGCCTCAACTACCTCCTCTGGCAGCCCATTACCTACACCCACCACCTTGTCCCGTGGGTACCTATTAAATCTTTCCCCCCTCACCCTAAATACTGCATGGTTCATTGAATGAAAGTTGGGGGGAGAAATGAGCCTGCGATAGGTGGAGTAGCAGAGAACCGCAGGTGCAGGTTTATACCAAAGATAGACACAGAGTGCTGGAGTGACTCAGCGGGTCAGGCAGCATCTGTGGAGAACATGGATAGGTGACGTTTCACAGAGTGCTGGAGTAACTCAGCGGGTCAGGCAGCATCTGTGGA
Organism: Malacoraja senta; assembly: GCA_038087875.1. Classification (NCBI taxonomy): domain Eukaryota; kingdom Metazoa; phylum Chordata; class Chondrichthyes; order Rajiformes; family Rajidae; genus Malacoraja; species Malacoraja senta. The sequence goes on along the minus strand of JAXLNO010001845.1, from coordinate 31,250 downwards.
GCGAAGGAAATGGGCAACCTTTCGGGCCGAAACCCTGAAGGAAATAGGCAACGTTTCGGCCCGAAACCCTTCCGGGTTTCGGCCCGAAACGTTGCCTATTTCCTTCGCTCCATAGATGCTGCCGGAACATGGATAGGTGACGTTTCACAGAGTGCTGGAGTAACTCAGTGGGTCAGGCAGCATCTGTGGAGAACATGGATAGGTAACGTTTCACAGAGTGCTGGAGTAACTCAGTGGGTCAGGCAGCATCTGTGGAGAACATGGATAGGTGACGTTTCACAGAGTGCTGGAGTAACTCAGTGGGTCAGGCAGCATCTGTGGAGAACATGGATAGGTAACGTTTCACAGAGTGCTGGAGTAACTCAGTGGGTCAGGCAGCATCTGTGGAGAACATGGATAGGTGACGTTTCACAGAGTGCTGGAGTAACTCAGCGGGTCAGGCAGCATCTGTGGAGAACATGGACAGGTGACGTTTCAGGTCGGGACCCTTCCTCAGAAGAAATATCCCAACCTGAAACGTCACCCGTCCTTGTTCCCCCGAGGTACTTGTTGAATTATTCCAGCACTCGGTGCATATGAATGATAGGTGGATACATGAGAGTGGGAAGGGGGTGGGGGGGGGGCTGTTGGTGACTCATGGTTGGACTAAGGCTAGAGGTGGAAAACATCCACTGAAGCATCTGTGTTTGAAGGAACTGCAGGTGCTGGTTTAAACCGAAGATGGACACAAAATGCTGGTGTAACTGAAGCGTATTGCTTCCCCCAAACAATCCCACTCTGCACAGGGAATTATGTGAAACTCCGCTCGTTTTCTGGACGCTCGGACTCTCACTGGGAAATCGTCTAAACACCTGCATAGGAAATGGAAAACCTCTCGCGATCGGATTGCAGACAAATAAAAGGAAATTGCAATTTTTCTTTTACCGCTAATGAAGGAAAACGTGAAGTTTTCCCACAGATGATGGCGGGTCGTGTTTCAGCGAGCGCGATGAAAACATTCATTGTGCGTCAGATTGTAATTTTTAATGACTATTCCACACACCTGGCATTGAATAAAATATATACCCACAGCCTCCGAAACATGACTTCATAACCAGCAGTGCTCAAAGGACGATTTCATTCGGATGTCCAATTACTGTACAGTTGCGTGCAGTGTAGTAAGGACCCTCATAAGAATATATCCACTGAAGCATCTGTGTAGGAAGCAACTGCAGGTGCTGGTTTAAACCGAAGATAGACACAAAATGCTGGAGTAACTCAGCGGGACAGGCAGCACCTCTGGAGAGGAGGCATGGGTGACGTTTCGGGAGTCGAGACCCTTCTTCAGACTGACGTCAGAGATAAATAGATAAGCAAGGGTGAGGTGTGAAAACTGGACGAAGGGAATGGAGATGAAGGACAATGTAGAAGAGATCGTCGTTAGTTGGGAGAAGGGAACAACAACGCAAACAGAGATAAAAATGTCGCCGGAGGCAGTAAGACAGATCGGAGAACTGGGAAGGGGGAGGGATGGAGAGAAACATAGATACATTGAAAATAGGTGCAGGAGTAGGCCATTCGGCCCTTCGAGCCAGCACCGCCATTCAATGTGATCATGTCTAATCATCCAGAATCAGTAACCCGTTCCTGCCTTTTCCCCATATCCCTTGATTCCATTAGCTAAATCTAACTCTTGAATACATCCAGTGAATTGGCCTCTGTGGCAGAGAATTCCACAGATTCACAACTCTCTGGGTGAAAAAGTTTCTCCCCATCTCAGTCCTAAATGGCCGACCCCTTATTCTTAAACTGCGACACCTGGTTCTGGACTCCCCCAGCATCGGGAACATGTTTCCTGCATCTAGCCTGTCCATTCCCTGAAGAATTTTATATGTTTCAATAAGATCCCCTCTTATCCATCTAAACTCCAGTGAATACAAGCCCAGCCGCTTCATTCTCTCAGCATATGTCAGTCCCGCCATCCCGGGAATTAACCTTGTAAACCTACGCTGCACTCCCACAATAGCAAGAATGTCCTTCCTCGAATTAGGGGACCAAAACTGCACACAATACTCCAGGTGTGGTCTCACTAGGGCCCTGTACAACTGCAGAAGGACCTCTTTGCTCCTATACTCATCTCAGAGAAAGAGGAAAATCAAGGTTTACTTGAAGTTAGAGAAGTCAATGTTCATACCGCTGGGGTGTAAGTTGCCCAAACGAACTACTGAAGCATCTGTGTTCATCTGTGTCCAAAGCATGTCAAAATATACGCCTTTATCTTTGGCTTTTGTCCAATCACACCCCCCCCCCTCCCCCTCCCTCACCTGTACCTACCTATCACTTATCAGGCTTTGTCCCACCCCTACCTCTCCTCCAGCTTTCTCCCACCTACTACACTCAGTCTGAAGAAGTTTCCCGACCCAAAACGTCACCTATCAGTTTAGTTTATTGTCACGTGTACCGAGGTACAGTGAAAAGCATTTTGTTGCGTGCTAACCAGTCAGCGGAAAGGACCAAGGAACAGCAGATGTGATAAAAAATACCTGCAGATTCTGGTTTATACCCAAGATAGACACAAAGTTCTGGAGTAACTCAGCGGGTCAGGCAGCATCTGTGGAGAACATGGATAGGTGACGTTTCACAGAGTGCTGGAGTAACTCAGCGGGTCAGGCAGCATCTGTGTCTCCATCTTCCAAATTCCACGATCATGCAGGAAATGGAGGGATATGGAGCAAGCGCAGGTAGAAGGGATTAGTTTAAGGAGCCATCATGGTGGGCACGCTTGTGGTGGGCCGAAGGGCCGGTTCCTCTTCAGTAATGTGGACGCAGCCCAGACCATCACACAAACAATCTCCCTTCCATCGACTCCATCCACACCTCACGCTGCTTCGGCAAGGCCAGCAGCATCATCAAGGACCAGTCTCACCCCCGGTCACTCCCTCTTCTCTCCTCTCCCATCGGACAAGAGGTACAGAAGTGTGAAAACGCACACCTCCAGATTCTGGGACAGTTTCTTCCCAGCTGTTATCAGGCAACTGAACCATCCTACCACATCCAGAGAGCGGTGCTGAACTACTATCTACCTCTTTCGACTATCCTTGATCGGACTTTGCTGGCTTTACCTTGCACTAAACGTTATTCCCTCATCATGTATCTGTACACTGCAAATGGCTCGATTGCAATCACGTATTGGCCCCATAGCAGAAGCATCCACGTGGCGGGGCTGGAAACTGGAAGTATCCTGAGCTAATTCTGCTACCACCATCATCTACTGCGACAAGTGATGGCTTCCACTGATGGTCGCCGGAAGCTTGCGTCCTTTTCAGGACGGACGATGCCAGCGAGGCCAACAAGATGGCCACGAATAGAAGACGAAGGATTTTACTTTGGAAGGATGAGAGGGAATCTTATTGAAACATGTAAGATTATTAAGGGTTTGGACACGCTAGAGGCAGGAAGCATGTTCCCGATGTTGGGGGAGTCCAGAACCAGGGGCCACAGTTTAAGAATAAGGGGTAAGCCATTTAGAACGGAGACGAGGAAACACTTTTTCACACAGAGAGTTGTGAGTCTGTGGAATTCTCTGCCTCAGAGGGCGGTGGAGGCCAATTCTCTGGATACTTTCAAGAGAGAGCTAGATAGGGCTCTTAAAGATAGCGGAGTCAGGGGATATGGGGAGAAGGCAGGAACGGGGTACTGATTGGGGATGATCAGCCATGATCACATTGAATGGCAGTGCTGGCTCGAAGGGCCAAATGGCCTAGTCCTGCACCTATTGTCTATTGTTTATTGAGAAGAATCTGGATTGTCTTCCCGATGACTGGATAGCACGCAACAAAAGCTTTTCACTGTTCCTCGGTACACAAGACAATAAACTGAACTGAAACTGAACTGAACTGAACTTATTTGTGGTCAATATTCTCTGCCTTTCATGATTTCATTCACAAAGTTGATGAATGAAGGTTAGCGTTGCTCAGTGCTGTCAAAATCACCCTCTTTGCATCTGCAAATGTGGCCAGAAGGCAGGAAATAGATGTTGGCTGCAGCCCTGACAGCTTGTTCAATGGAGACCCACCTGCGTCAGAGAGGCAACGTTGACTTTGATCAAACACCGTGTCCCTGATGAGATTGAATCAAATCAGAACCTGATCGTTTGGAACCTGCTCGCAATTGAATTAATCCCTTCCGTGCTGAACAGGTTTGTTCCTTTGCTGTCATATTTGAGCGTTCTTTGGATATGTCGAGGCACTTCAGATATCTTGTTGTTTTCTATCTGTATAAGACTTTGGAGCAGAATTAGACCTTTCAGCCCATCGAGTCTACTCCACCATTCAATCGCGTCTGATCTATCGTCCCCTCTCCACCCCAGTCTCCTGCCTTCACCCTGTTACCTACAACACCCTTCCTAATATACAAAACTATGAATCTCCCCAAAGAAATACTCAATGACTTGGCCTCCACCGCCATCTGTGTTTCTCCGTTTCAGTCTCATTGGTAGAAAAACATAATCACTCTCGCACCACAGAGCAGTAACTGCAGTAACAGCGGTAGAGTTGCTGCCTCACAGCGCCAGAGACCCGGGTTCGATCCCGACTACGGGTGCTGCCTGTACGGAGTTTGTACCTTCTCCCCGTGACCTGCGTGGGTTTTCTCCGGGCGCTCCGGTTTCCTCCCACAAAGACGTGCAGGTTTGTTGTAAGTTATTTGGCCTCCGTAAATTGTCCTTCGTGTGTAGGACAGAGCTAGTCTACGGGGGTGGTCGGGGACGACTGGATGGGCTGAAGGGCCTGTCTATCACACTGTATCTCTAAACTAAACTAAAGTAAATGACTTACATTTCCACATCACATGTTGTTGTGGGAAGTGAAGTGTGGTTTTTCCAGTCAGAGGGAAGTGTAATCGTTGATTGTGCGATGACTCTGTGACTTGAGTATTAGAAAGGCGCTATATAAATCCCATCCATCATTATTATTATTATTTTCTTGGTCGTAATTCACGTGTCACTAATTTCCCAGGACACTGTCGTGAATTGTCGGCCTGCGTGCATTATTTATGCTGCTGCCCTTATTCTGTGTTCCCGTCGATATATTTTGTCCGGTGGGCGTGAGGGTCAGATTCAGTCCACACACAAGTCGGTGGAATTTCACAAGCCCGCCATGGGCAGCACGGTGGCGCAGCGGTAGAGTCGCTGCCTCACAGGGCCAGAGACCCGGGTTCGATCCCGGCTACGGGTGCTGCCTGTACATAGTTTGTACGTTCTCCCCGTGACCCTGCGCGGGTTTTCTCCGAGATCTTTTGTTTCCTCCCACACTCCAAAGACGTACGGGTTTGTAGATTAATTGGCTTGGTGTAAATGTGTAAATTGTCCCTAGTGTGTGTAGGATAGTGTTAGTGTGCAGGGATCGCTGGTCGGCACGGACTCGGTGGGCCGAAGGGCCTGTTTTCGCACTGTATCTCTAAACTAAACTAAACTAATTTGTTAAGGGGCGAAGGGGCTGAGAGGGGGGTGGAAGATTGCAACCTTCACATGGTCTGCCCTGTTTCGACTAATGCAATCAACTCGACGTGCACAAACGGAAGATCAAATAGAACAAGTTGTCCAACAACTTTAGGCTGTGCACGCCACACGAAAGAAGAAAAAGGGGCTGAGAGGGAAAGATAGATCAGCCATGATTGAATGGCGGAGTAGACTTGATGGGCCAAATGGCCTAATTCTGCTCCTGAGAACTAATGAACTTAGGACCATGATATTAACAGAATCACTGAACCGTACATCAACACGTGACCTTACCTTTTTTATTTACGAGCAGTATACAGAAAATAAAAAATGTACATTTCCAATTTGGCGCTCAGCAATAAATCAAGGCTGGTTTCCTTTTAATACACGTCTGTGGGGAATGTGTATAACGGGTGTCAGGGGAGGATTGAAGCCGGTGAACTGCGATGTTGAAGTAATTGAGCAAGAACTTTGAACAACTTCTTCAGAAATTGTTTAAATTGATGTTTGGAAGAGAAATTACGCTCCCCTACAACCAATAAAGACGGAATGAAAAAGACCAAGGAGTATATACGTGAACTCTGCATTGCCAATGTATAATGGGGCAGAGTTTAAACAACGCTGCTTACATGCTAAAGGTTCTCAATCAAGGAAAGTAACCAGTTAGTCTAACATCGGTAGTGGGGAAATTGCTAGAGTCAGTTATTAAAGATGGGATAGCAGCACATTTGGAAAGTGGTGAATTCAGTGGACAAAGTCAGCATGGATTTATGAAAGGTAAATCGTGTCTGACGAATCTTATAGAATTTTTCGAGGATGTAACTAGTAGAGTGGATAAGGGAGAACCAGTGGATGTGTTGTATCTGGACTTTCAGAAGGCTTTTGACAATGTCCCACATAAGAGATTAGTATGCAAACTTAAAGAACACGGTATTGGGGGTTCAGTATTGATGTGGATAGATAACTTTCTGGCAGACAGGAAGCAAAGAGTAGGAGTAAACGGGTCCTTTTCAGAATGGCAGGCAGTGACTAGTGGCGTACCGCAAGGCTCAGTGCTGGGACCCCAGCTATTTACAATATATATTAATGATTTGGACGAGGGAATTGAATGCAACATCTCCAAGTTTGCGGATGACACGAAGCTGGTGGGCAGTGTTAGCTGTGAGGAGGATGCTAGGAGGCTGCAAGGTGACTTGGATAGGTTGGGTGAGTGGGCAAATGCATGGCAGATGCAGTATAATGTGGATAAATGTGAGGTTATCCACTTTGGTGGCAAAAACAGGAAAGTAGACTATTATCTGAATGGTGGCCGATTAGGAAAAGGGGAGATGCAACGAGACCTGGGTGTCATGGTACACCAGTCATTAAAAGTAGGCATGCAGGTGTAGCAGGCAGTGAAGAAGGCGAATGGTATGTTAGCATTCATAGCAAAAGGATTTGAGTATAGGAGCAGGGAGGTTCTACTGCAGTTGTACAGGGTCTTGGTGAGACCACACCTGGAGTATTGCGTACAGTTTTGGTCTCCTAATCTGAGGAAATACATTCTTGCTATAGAGGGAGTACAGAGAAGGTTCACCAGACTGATTCCTGGGATGTCAGGACTTTCATATGAAGAAAGACTGGATAGACTCGGCTTGTACTCGCTAGAATTTAGAAGATTGAGGGGGGATCTTATAGAAACGTACAAAATTCTTAAGGGGTTGGACAGGAAGATTGTTCCCGAAGTTGGGGAAGTCCAGAACAAGGGGTCACAGTTTAAGGATAAGGGGGAAATCTTTTAGGACCGAGATGAGGAAAACATTTTTCACACAGAGAGTGGTGAATCTCTGGAATTCTCTGCCACAGAAGGTAGTTGAGGCCAGTTCATTGGCTATATTTAAGAGGGAGTTAGATGTGGCCCTTGTGGCTAAAGGGATCAGGGGGTATGGAGAGAAACCAGGTACAGGATACTGAGTTGGATGATCAGCCATGATCATATTGAATGACTGATCATCTGAAGAAGGGTTTCGGCCCGAAACGTTGCACATCTCCTTCGCTCCACAGATGCTGTTGAACCCGCTGAGTTTCTCCAGCATTTTTGTGTACACCATATTGAATGGCGGTGCAGGCTCGAAGGGCCGAATGGCCGACTCCTGCACCTATTTTCTATGTTTCTATGTAAGCATGCGGCAGGCAGGCAGTGAAGAAAGTGAATGGCATGTTGGCCTTTATAACAAGAAGAGTTGAGTATAGGAGCAAAGAGGTCCTTCTGCAGTTGTACAGGGCCCTAGTGAGACCACACCTGGAGTATTGTGTGCAGTTTTGGTCCCCTAATTTGAGGAAGGACATTCTTGCTATTGAGGGTGTGCAGTGTAGGTTTACAAGGTTAATTCCCGGGATGGCGGGACTGTCATATGCTGAGAGAATGGAGCGGCTGGGGTTGTATACTCTGGAGTTTAGAAGGATGAGAGGGAATCTTATTGAAACATATTAGATTGTTAAGGGTTTGGACACGCTAGAGGTAGGAAACATGTTCCTGATGTTGGGGGAGTCCAGAAACAGGGGCCACAGTTTAAGAATAAGGGGTAAGCCATTGAGAACAGAGACGAGGAAATACTTTTTCTCACAGAGAGTGGTAAGTCTGTTGAATTCTCTGCCTCAGACGGCGTTGGAGGCCGAATCTCTGGATACTTTCAAGAAGAGCTAGATAGGGCTCTTAAAGATAGCGGAGTCAGGGGATATGGGGAGAAGGCAGGAATGGGGTACTGATTGGGGATGATCAGCCATGATCACATTGAATGGCGGAGCTGTCTCGAAGGGCCGAATGGCCTACTCCTGCACCTATTGTCTATTGTCTATTGTCTAGATTTTAGATTTAGGATAAGGCTTATTGTGGTCATGTGTACTGAGGTACAGTTCTTTTATTAAGGAGATACGGAGAAATTTCTTTAGTCAGAGGGTGGTGAATCTGCGGAATTCCTGTGAAAGACACTTCCCTCCAGAAGGCGACTCCGGACTGTCAAAGCTGCCACAGCCAGACATAAAAACAGCTTCTTCCCACAAGCAGTAGCTCTACCCAACAACCAAAAGCCTGTGGCCTCCTTGTGCTCTGGTATTTTATTTCATTCTTCACATGTTTAAATTATAATGATTTATTTTTAATTGTCTACTGTATATCGTGTTGTTACTTGCGAGCAGAACACCAAGCCAAATTCCGTGGCTAATAAAATATATTCTATTCTATTCTATATATTCAATATCTTGCCACAGAAGGCTGTGGAGGCCAAATCAGTGGATATTTTCAAGGCAGAGATAGATAGATTCTTGATTAATACGGGTGTCAGGGGTTACGGGGAGAAGGCAGGAGAATGGGGTTATGAAGGAGAGATTGATGAGCCATGATTGAATGGAGGAGTAGACTTGATGGGCAGAATGGCCTAATTTTACTCCTATCACTTATGATCTTATAGACCTTATGCAGATATAAATGATCCAACCATGTTGTCCACAGATGCTGCCTGACCCGCTGAGTTACTCCAGCACTCTGTGAAACGTCACCTATCCATGTTCTCCACAGATGCTGCCTGACCCGCTGAGTTACTCCAGCACTCTGTGAAACGTCACCCATCCATGTTCTCCACAGATGCTGCCTGACCCGCTGAGTTACTCCAGCATTTTGTGAAACGTCACCTATCCATGTTCTCCACAGATGCTGCCTGACCCGCTGAGTTACTCCAGCACTCTGTGAAACGTCACCTATCCATGTTCTCCACAGATGCTGCCTGACCCGCTGAGTTACTCCAGCACTCTGTGAAACGTCACCTATCCATGTTCCGGTAGCATCTATGGAGCGAAGGAAATAGGCATCGTTTCGGCCCGAAACCCTTCCGGGTTTCGGCCCGAAACGTTGCCTATTTCCTTCAGGGTTTCGGCCCGAAAGGTTGCCCATTTCCTTCGCTCCACAGATGCTGCCTGACCCGCTGAGTTACTCCAGCACTCTGTGAAACATCACCTATCCATGTTGTCCACAGATGCTGCCTGACCCGCTGAGTTACTCCAGCACTCTGTGAAACGTCACCTATCCATGTTGTCCACAGATGCTGCCTGACCCGCTGAGTTACTCCAGCACTCTGTGAGTTATTTTTAGTTTAGAGATACATCATGGAAACAGGCCCTTTAGACTATTGAGTCCACGCCAACCATCGATCGCCCATTCACATTAATTCTGTGTTATCCCACTTTCTCATCCACTACCCTACACACTAGGGCAATTTGCAGAGGGCCAATTAACCTACAAACATGTACGTCAGGGGTGGGCAAACTTGTTCTTCATAGGGGCCGGGACGTGTTTTGTTTAGGATGTAGTGTTTTGTTTAGGATGGCGAGACTGGTTATCTGTGGAATTTTAACTCAAGGACATTCTGTGTTCCAAACTAAGTAAACAGCCGAACCGAAGAGAATGGACTATACCAGAAGCATTAATTGTTTAATAGATTATAATATTAAATCCAATTGTAAGAATTGATCCTATTAACAACTTAACAATTTAACAAGTTATCAATATTAAACTAGAATAGTGACGGACGCTAACAAAAAAAATAACGAACTAACATAACTAACATAAATTTTTACTAAATCTAAACCTTATCTATAACTGGGAGGATGGGATGAGAAACGAGCACCTGGCTCAGGTCCAGGAGCACGTTTCATTAACCCCTTCAACCAACAGTTGATTATTATTGAAGGTAAATTCATTCGTTTAATAATTAGTAGATAAAATTGTGATATTTATATGATATGTTATAATGAAATATATAGGGTAAATTTGTATTATATATCTGATTGTGAGGCCCCGTCCTATTATGTTATGATCAACCAAGGGTGCGGAGTTATTTGTTTAACATCAACAATGGAAGTCGAAACAAGGTTTTCTCCCACCTACAGGTGGGACACTTGTTACAGTGTCGATTATTTTAGACACTGTATTTTCAATTTTTCCATTTAAAAAAAAATTATTATTATTACCGCATAAAGTCACATGTTTGTGTTTTGTGTTTAGTGCTAAGCGTAAAAGGGATATGCCAACAAAACTTAGTAATGCAAAGGTTCCCCCAATACCCAAAGACCTGAGACATGGATGCACCGCAAGATTTAAAGGTACTATAATTATTCAAAATGCAAGATGTTACACAAATTAACCTAGGAGGAGTCTCATTCTGCAGTTGGAATATAAGAGGTATTAATGAACCTATTAAAAGGGGTAAGATACTAGCCCAGCTGAAACTGTACAATTCTGACCATTTTCTTACAAGAAACTCATCTAAAATCGCAGGATCAAGCTAGGTTGAGGGCGAAATGGAGAGGTCAAATATATCATTCTTCATATACTTCGAAATCTAGAGGTACGTCAATCATTATTAGAAAAGGTATACCATTCAAAGCAAAGAATACCATAACAGACACTGAAGGGAGATATTTGATAGTTACCGGAGAAATTCATGATACTCCAATTACTTTGGTAAATATATACGCGCCTAACTTTGACAATCCTCATTTTTTCAATAAAATTCTGAACATAATCGCAGAGTTTAATTATCAAAATGTTATAATAGGAGGAGACTTTAACTGTGTTATAGATCCGTATTTAGACAAATCAAGCCAAAAACAGAGAGGGAATACGAAATCTAAAACTAGTGAACTTTTAAATACTTATATAAACAATACTAATATAGCAGATGTTTGGAGAATTGCTAATCCGACTGGCAGGGAATACTCGTTTTATTCAATGGTACACAAAACATACTCACGTATAGATTATTTCCTGGTGGATACAAAATTAATCCCTCACACTGTGAACCCAGCATACCATACAAATTCGATTTCAGACCATTCACCACTAACTTTCTTTTTTAAACTGGAAGGAATGTCTAAGAATAAATCGTTTTGGAGATTCAATTCTCAAATCCTAAAAGATCCGCAAGCGAGTATATATTTAAAAGAACAAATGGACGCCTTTTTTGAAATAAATGACACTCCAGATATATCGCCTATGGGAATCTTTTAAAGCATTTATTAGAGGTGTTATAATCTCATACCAAGCTTTTCAAAATAAAAAGAATAAGAATGAACAAAGACAGTTAGAAGAACCTATTAGACAAATGGATATAGATAATGCTAAAGATCCATCAATAGATAAACATAATTAAATAATAATTTTGAAATTTAAATTAAATAAACTATTATCAGCCAAACTTATAAGACTTTTCCAAATTACAAAACAGGAACACTTTGAATTTGGGGATAAACTGCATAAACTTTTTGCCCGTCAGCTAAAAAAACGAGAAAAAGAACATACGATCCAAAAGATTAAATCAGATAGAGGGGAATTACTAACCATACCGAAGGATATTAATAAAAGATTCGTGCAATTTTATGAGAATTTGTATACATCTAAAATGACAATTGACTCCAATAAAATTACAGAGTTTTTGAATAATTGTAATCTTCCAAAGTTAGAGTTGAGGGAACAAGAGGAATTGGGTGCACAAATTTCAATCAAGGAATTAGAAGACACAATAAATTCATTAAAGAATGGAAAAACTCCAGGTCCTGATGGATTTACAAATGAATTTTATAAAAGCTTTTATGACAAAATTATACCACGGTTACAATAAATGTATCAATATGCTTTTAAAAAACAAATATTACCTGATACATTAGCTGAATCAACGATCACACTAATACTTAAAAAAGACAAAGATATAGAAGAACCGGGTTCATATAGAGCTATAGCATTGTTAAATACAGATCAAAAAATATTAGCGAAAGCATTAGCTAGAAGATTAAGTAAATATATTAGTAAATTAATAAACCCAGATCAGACGGGGTTTATCCCTAAGAGATATTCATCTAATAATATGAGACGTCTACTCAATATAATGCACTCACATAAAATTGAAGAACAAGAATTATCAATTATTTCGCTGGACGCTGAAAAAGCATTTGACCAAGTAGAATGGAATTATATGGATAAAGTATTACAAAAATTCCAACTGGGAGAGAATTTTATTTTATGGATTAAATTATTATATAATAAACCTACAGCTAGAATACTAACTAATAACATATTATCCTTGAAATTTCAACTATCAAGGGGAAACAGACAAGGATGCTCATTATCACCACAGTTGTTTGCTCTCATAATTGAACTAGCAGAAAAAATTAGAACACATCTAGATATCCATGGGTATAATACTAAATATTCAAATAATAAAATATCTTTATACGCGGATGATATATTATTGTACATTACAAAACCTCAAATTACTATACCAAACATACTAAATCTAATTGAGGACTTTGGATCCTTTTCTGGATACAGAATAAATTGGAATAAAAGTGAAATTATGTCAATAAAACCGAAAGACTCAACACATCTTTTAAAATTCCCTTTTAAAATAGCGACAGAAAAATTTAAATACGGGTTTGAAATCACCAGAACCTATCAAGGCATGTTCAAAGCAAATTATGATCCTCTACTTAATAAATTAAATACATTAATTAAATTTTGGAAAACGCTTCCGATGTCTTTAATAGGCCGAATAAATGCAATAAAAATGATCTTCTTACCACAAATTTTATACCTATTTCAATCGATTCCTATATACCTACCAAAGAAGTTTTTTTTAAAATTGGACTCAGACATTATTAATTTTTTATGGCATTATAAATCCCATAGAATACAAAGAACACACTTGAACAAAGCTAAAGTATTAGGGGGCTTAGCACTCCCTAACTTCATGTATTATTATTGGTCAGTAAATATTAAAAAATATGATCCAACTGATGGACAACTCTGCCCAGCAAGTGGACTGGATTGTAATGGAGAGAGAGGACTGCTCCTCTGGTAATATTGGAGCGATCTTCCTCTCACCAATGAAACTGAATAACATAAATTATAACAAAAACCCAATTATACATAGTACAATCAGAACTTGGAAACAAATAAAACAAAATTTAAAATTAAGAAATCTATCGCTTTTATCTCCAATAGTTAATAACCCTTCGTTTAATCCCTCTATTACAGACAAATCTTTTACACAATGGGATAGACTAGGAATTAAAATGTTCGGTGACTTGTATGAAACTGGAAAATTACTATCATTCCAACAATTACAAATAAAATATAAACTGGGAAATAATCAATATTTTAAATATTTTCAAATATGTGACTATTTGAAAAAAAATACAAAAGGTCATTATAATATCCCAGCAGATGTATTGGATGAAGCAATGCAGATAAAAGCTGAATCAGCAAACTTAATATCATATTTGTATAATATTATCTTAAATGTAGAAATACCATCTACGGAAGGTATTAGAAGAGACTGGGAACAAGAATTAGCTATTAAAATCTCAAAGGAAAGGTGGAATGAACATTTATTAAACGTGCATAAATGTTCGATTAATGTAAGACACACTTTAATACAATTTAAAATTTTACATAGATTATATTATTCAAAAACTAAAATTAATAACATTTTCCCCAATGTATCATCCATTTGTGATAAGTGTCAATCTCAAGAAGCTACTATAGCGCACTCATTTGTTTTTTGTACAAAAATTCAAAAATTTTGGATTTAAATTTTTGAAATCTTTACAAAATTATTTAAAATAAAACTGATACCAAAAGCAGAATGGATTACCTTCGGAACAACGGAAGATAGTCCTGAACTAAATGTGTTTCAAAAGAAATTAATAGATTACGGGTTAATGACTGGAAAAAAATTAATCCTAAAATTCTGGAAAAACGCTCCAATACCAACTATAAACATGTGGATTTCAAATGTGTTTGAAACATTACACCTAGAAGAGATAAGACTCCTCCTGGTAGGTAAACCAGATCACTTCCACCTGACGTGGTCTGCATTTATAGAATTATTACAAGTATAGGGTGCAAAAGTACTTTTTTTTAAACCTGAGGTCAGGTAAAGGGGGATGAAAGCTGGAGAGTTGGTATATCCCATTTGCGTGATGCTTATAACAAAGTATTTGTTTTTCTCTTTTTTCCTCTTTCTCTTTTTTTTCTTCTTTAGGGTCTATCTCTTAATCCTTTCTTTTTAATTTCTTTTCTACAGGGTCTCTGTTCTTTCTTGTTGTCACGTTTTTACACCTTCACTATTTTCCTTCACTTTCTCTTTTTTCTTAATCTCAACCTTTCCTTTTTATCAGTGTAAAAAATGACGGAATACATTAATTGTAATAAGATATACGTGATGAGTACTAATGTAATTGGTTGTATTGTAATGTACTTCTAATAAATAAAAATTAGAAGTACATGTCTGTGAGCGGGTGGCGGGCCACATCTATCACGTGTACACATGGATCCCGCCCCCATCCCGCCCCGGATGGCAGGCATCAAATCACATGTTCACAGAAGGTGGACTAAAATGCTGGAGAAACTCAGCGGGTGAGGCAGCCTCGTGCAATCCTCGCATGCCTCACCCGCTGAGTTTCTCCAGCATTTTTGTCCACCTTTGATTTTTCCAGCATCTGCCGTTCTTTCTTAAACGTGTTCACAGAAGGTGCGCGGCCGTGCCGTCGGCTTTGCGCGGGGTGCGGTACAGCCAGAGCTCGGCCGCTGCTGCGCGGGGCGGGCGCTCGGCGGGCCGTTTGATTACAGGTTTTAAAAACCCGCCTGCGTGCCGAATGATTTCGGGGTTAGGGGCCGCATTCGGCCCGGGGGCCGCAGGTTGCTGCACGTCTTTGGAGTGTGAGAGGAAACCGGAGCACCCAGAGAAAAACCCACCCAGTCACAGGGAGAACGTGCAAACCCCAGACGGACAGAACCCGAGTTAGTATCAAACCTGTGTCTCTGGCGCTGTGAGGCAGTGGCTCTAACCGCCACTTTGTGCCACTTTGTCACTATGCCAATTATTCCAACGCTCTGTGCCTGTTTATGTAAACCAGCGTTTGCAGTTTCATGTTAATCCTGTTGTCTGGCTTCTTACCTAATCCTTTGTGTCTGTGTGTTAGTATTTCTGTGGTAAAAATAAATTTGGCTGCTCACATCAGTTTGAACCCAAGTGTAAGGCAATAAGTCGCTTGGCTTCTATCCAGCGTAAGGAGTGAGTGGGAGGGGTTGCTGAACAACCCATGCCGTGGAAGATATTAATACGTAAATAATTTTCTGGTATATGAGTGCAATTTAAAGGCATGTGATACAATATAGTGCAGTACAGCACAGGAAGAGGCCCTTCGGCCCACATTGTCTGTGCCGAGCATGATGCCGAGACCATCTCTGATCTGCCTGCATGTGATCCGTATCCCTCCATTCCCTGCATATCCATGTGCCTGTCCAAAAGCCTCTTACACGATCGTATCTGCCTCCGCCACCACCCCCGGCAACACGTTCCAGGCACCCACCCACCACTCTCTGTGTAAACAACGTCTCCTTTCAACGTTGCCCCTCTCACTTTAAAGATACTGTATGTCATCTAGTATTTAATATTTCCATCCTGGGAACAAGATTTCTGACTGTTCACCACATCTCCGCCTCTAATCAGTTTATAAACGTCTATCAGTTCTCCCAGCAACCTCTCCGGAGAAAACATTCAACGTCTGTCCAACCTCTCCCTGTAGCTAAAGCCCCCTGTCCCACTTAGGTGATTTTTTCGGCGACTACAGGCGACTAGGCTGTCGCCACATGGTCGCGGGGTGACGGCTGTACGGTCGTGAGTCGTCTCCTCAAGTCGCCTAAAGAGTCGTAACGTTTTTCTGGTCACCGCTGGATTTTGAAATGTTCAAAACTTTTCGGCGACTGTGGGCTCGACGTAGCTTGTCTTCTCCTGTCGTAGGTTGTCGGCAGGTGACATTGGTTGTCGCAGGGTGATGACGTCGATGAATTCCATTGGCGACGACCTACGTCAACCTTCGTCAACCGGCGACAGATACCGCCGACTGAATTGTCTTCAGTTGTTGCCGACAGGGTCCTTGCTTGTCATTGCTTGTGGACGTAGCTTGACTTTGGTTGTCGTAGGTTGTCGCCTGTGTGGTCGTAGGTTGTAGGTGTGGACGTAGGTGGACATCCTAATGGGTCGCCGGTTGTCGGTAGCTGGACATAGACTAGGTGGGAGGTTGTCGTAGACATTGTCATCCGTGGGAGGTCGGTTTTTCGGCGACCAGCTACGACTGTGACAGTCGACGGCAGTCGCCAGAAAAAATTGCCTAAGTGGGACAGGACCCTTTAATACCCACTAATCCAGGTAAACCTCCTGGTAAACCTCCTCACCAAAGCCTCCACATCCTTCCTGTAACGGGACAACCAGAACGGCACACAATGCTCCGTGTGGTCTGATTAAAGTCGTATACCGCTGCAAGTTCATTTAAGGAAGTTGGTTTTAGCAGTAATCTATGTTCTGTCAGAGATATCCATAGAGTGATACAGCGTGGAAACAGGCCCTTTGGCCCAACTTGCCCACACCAACCAACCTGTCCCATCTACACTAGTCCCACCTGCCTGCACTTGGTCCATATCCCTCCAAACCTGTCCTATCCATGCACCTGTCTAGCTGTTTCTTAAACGTTGCAATAGTCCCTGCCTCCTCTGGCAGCTTGTTCCATACACCCACCACCCTTTGTGAGAAAAAGTTACCTCTCAGGTTCCTATTAAATCTTTACCCCTTCACCTTGAACCTATATCCTCTGGGTTTTTTAATTCCAATTAGTCAGAGAGTGGTGAAACTGTTATTCTGTGGAGGCCAAGTCAGTGGATATTTTTATGGCAGAGATAGATAGATTCTTGATTAGTACGTGTGTCAGAGGTTATGGGGAGAAGGCAGGAGAATGGGGTTAGGAGGGAGAGATAGATCAGCCATGACTAAATGGCGGAATAAACTTGATGGGCTGAATGGCCTAATTCCTGAGTTAGATATAGCTGTTAGGGCTAACGGAATGGGTCAGATATTGCTCTTAAGGCTAAAGGAATCAAGGGATATGGGGAGAAAGCAGGAACGGGGTACTGATTTTGGATGATCAGCCATGATCATATTGAATGGTGGTGCTGGCTCGAAGGGCCGAATGGCCTACTCCTGCACCGATTCTCTGTGGAACTGATCTCATGTGCCTGCACGTGATCCATATCCACCTGCCTGTCTAAAAGCCTCTTAAACACCACTATCGTATCTGCCTCCACCACCACCCCTGGCAGCGCGTTCCAGGCACCCACCACCCTCTGTGTAAAGAAATCCGACTGATATTTTCCACATCCGTAACAGACCCTGGTGCAACGGTGCACTTAAAGTATTAAACCTTCATCAGAAAGAGCAAAGAAATTCAGTAAGCTTGTTAATGAAGCTGTCTCCACAAGATAGACAACATCACTAGAGTTGTCTACATCACCGTCTATATCTCTCGTTACCCTCTCCTCTGACTCGTCTGAAGAAGGGTCCTGACCTGAAACGTCACCCATTCCTTCTCTCCAGAGATGCTGCCTGTCCCGCTGAGTTACTCCAGAATTTTGTGTCTATCTTTGGTGTAAACCAGCATCTGCAGTTCCTTCCGACACATCGCCAGAGTTGATATTCTCTTATTCACCTGGCGCTAGAGATTGGTTAATTATTGCAACTTAATGCAACTAAAAAGATAACTGCCCAACACCTCCACACAGTTCGCAATAACCAACCTGATCTCCCAGTGGCTCAGCTCCCCCTCCCATTCCGAATCCGACCTTTCTGTCCTGGGCCTCCTCCATGGGCAGAGTGAGTCCCACCGCAAATTGGAGGAGCAGCACCTCATATTCCGCTTGGGCAGTTTACACCCCAGCGGTATGAACATTGACTTCTCCAATTTCAGGTAGTCCTTGCTTTCTCCCTCTTTCCCAGCTCTCCCACAGCCCACCGTCTCCGCCTCTTCCTTTCTTCTTCCCCCCACACCCCCACATCAGTCTGAAGAAGGGTCTCGACCCGAAACATCACCTATTCCTTCGCTCCATAGATGCTGCCTCGCCCGCTGAGTTCCTCCAGCATTTGTGTCCACCTTCGATTTTCCAGCATCTGCAGTTCCTTCGCAAACAGCTGTTCCGTGATTGGACTTTTATTTAACGACATTTCCTTCACAAAAGTGGTTATAGAAAAGGATGATGTCACACATCGTGAAGGACGTTCCAAACACACCTTGTCTGGTCTAACAAGTTGACATTTACCGAGACATCTACTCCAGTATCCTTCATGGTTATGTAAGGTTTTCTGGGGAGTTTGGACAAGTGACGTAAATTCTGCATTAGCCTTGGCCAATGTGCAGTTTACCGAGAATATAAACGGTAGAGTTTACCGAGAATACGTTTGTATAAAATGTGTCACCCTGCATCCCACACAAAACTGCAAACAATCAAATCACAATTAAGTTTATTTATTTGAGATTCCAAGTATACGTGGAATTCTGAAACTGAAGGATCTCCAGTGGGCGACTCAGTTTATCAAGATTTATTTTTTATTTTATAAGAGATTTGCTCGATATTTCCATGGCTGCCAAGCGGATTTCTTCTTTCATCGCTGAGACAGGCACAAAATGCTGGAGTAACTCAGCTGGGACAGGCAGCATCTCCGGAGAGAAGGAATGGGTGAAGGGATGGAGAGGGAGAGAGAGAGAGAGAGAGAGAGCGCATGGGCTACTGGAAGTTAGAGAAGTAATGGGCCTGTCCCACTTGGGCGATTGTTTAGCCAACCACAGGTGACTAGTTTGACTCCACATGTTCGCCGGTGGTCGCTGGGAGTCGTCTCCTCAGTTGCGCAAAAAGTCGTTGCGTCTTTCTGGTCGCCGCTAAATTTTCAACATGTTGAACAATTTTTCGGCGACAGTGGGTTTGACGCCAATGAGCGTAGCTTGACTTCTCCTGACGTAGGTGCTGTCGTAGGTTGTCGCCAGGGTGACGCAGGTTGGCGCTGGTTGTTCGGCGAACTGCTACGACTATGACAGTCGCCGGCAGTTGCTTAAAAAATCGGCAAGTAGGACAGGCCATAACTTCTCTTGCTTTCCCTCTCTCTCCATCCCCTCCCTCTTCCCAGTTCTCCGACCAGTCTTACTGTCTCCGATTACATTCTATCTCTGTACCGCCCACTCCCCTGACATCAGTCTCAAGAAAGATCTCGACCCAAAACGTCGCCCATTCCTTCTCTCCTGAGATGCCACTTAAAATGCCACTTAAAAACTTAAAAACTTAATAGCCACTTCGCAAATGACAAAGACACACGTCGCTTGTGGCAGGGATTTCATACCATCACGGACTACAAGCCCCCCCCCCCCCCCCCGCTGCGGATATGCCAAAACGACTCCTCTCTACCAGATGAACTGAACGAGTTCTACGCACGGTTTGAGGTTGAAAACACCACCCAGACACGTGCACTACTGCCATCTCCCAGTGACCAGACGCTCAGGCTGTCCACAGCCGGAGTTAAAAAGGCCTTTGCCAGCATCAACCCACGCAAAGCTGCAGGGCCGGACAACATTCCTGGATGCGTTTTAAGAGACTGCGCCGAGCAACTGAAAGATGTCTTCACAGACATTTTTAACATCTCACTCAGCCAGGCAGTAGTGCCCAACTGTCTTAAGAGTGCCACCATCGTCCCTGTCCCGAAGAAACCAAACCCAGCCTGCCATAATGACTTTCGACCAGTGGCTCTAACACCCATAGTAATGAAGTGTTTTGAGCGACTGGTTATGCAGCATATCAAAAATAGTCTACCTGCCGACCTAGACCCACTGCAGTTCGCCTACAGAGCCACCCGATCCACAGAGGACGCAGTCTCAACAACACTGAACCTCGTACTGTCACACCTTGATCGGAAAAATACTTATGCCAGGATCCTCTTCATAGACTTCAGCTCTGCTTTTAATACAATCATTCTGCAGCAGTTGGTGGAGAAGTTGGAGCTATTGGGGGTTGATGCTGGCACATGTAACTGGGTCCTGAACTTTCTATCGCAACGGCAGCAGACAGTCAGGGTGGGCAGTAGGACATCAAAAACCATAGCCGTGAGCACTGGCTCGCCCCAAGGCTGTGTCCTAAGCCCCCGGCTGTTTAGTCTGCTAACACACGACTGTACTGCTAGACTCAACAACAACTTCATCAACAAGTTCGCTGATGACACAACAGTGGTGGGTCTCATCAGTGACAATGATGAGTCGGCGTACAGGATGGAGGTGGAGCTGCTCACAGGATGGTGCAAATCCCACAACCTCATTCTCAACGTGGGAAAAACTAAGGAGATGGTGGTTGACTTCAGGAGGGCGGGAAAACAACACCATACACCTCTGCACATCGATGGAGCTGATGTGGAAAGGGTCAACAGCGTGAAGTTCCTAGGACTCCACCTGTCAGATGACCTGACGTCCACGACCAACACCACAGCACTGGTCAAGAGAGCCCAGCAGCGACTACACCCTCTCCGAAGACTACGTAAAGCAGGTCTCTCCACTACACACCTACGAACTTTTTATAGGGGGACAATCGAGAGCACATTAACCTACGGCATCACTTCCTGGTTCGGGAGCTGCAAGGCGTACGAACGGCACCAACTAGACAGGATTGTGAAGACCGCCAGCAGGATTGTTGGTGCTCCACTCCCTTTCCTGCTGGACATATACAGGAAGAGATGTATCAGCAGAGCCATCTCCATCATCAAAGACCCCTACCACCCATCGCATCACATATTCTCCATCCTGCCATCTGGGAAGAGGTACCGGAGCATTAGGTGCAAAACCAGCAGGATGCTCCTCAGCTTCTTCCCGCAGGTTATAAGACTGATAAACGGACTTTGTCCCCTGCCAAAGTATCGTGCACCAACCACCAACCTGGACACACTGCAGCAGAGCCACTGTCGTGCCGCTGCCGATCGGAACGCCTGTTGATGTTTAGTAGAGAGTAGAGTGTTCATTTGTTCATGATATATGTATTTTTACTTCTATTTATTTTTTACTGCACACTGAAATGGACACTGGTTGAGGAACGTTTTTTTGTTTCCTCTGGGTATGCGAATACTCAGGATATGACAATAAAGATATACAATAACTGAAACCTATCGAATAGTGAAAGGCCAGGATAGCATGGGTGTGATGGGAATGTTTCCTATAGTGGAAGAGTCTAGGACCAGATCTCATAGCCACAGAATAAAAGGACATATCTCTAGAAAGGAGGTGAGGAGGAATTTATTTAGCCAGAAGATAGTGAATCTTGGAATACATTGCTACAGATGGCTGTGGAGGCCAAGTCATTGGGTAGTTTTAAAGCGGAGATTGACAGGTTCCTGGTTGGTAAGTGTGTGAAAGGTTACGGGGAGAAGGCAGGAGAATGGGGTTGAGAGAGAAAGATAGATCAGCCATGATTGAATGGTGTAGACTCGATGGGTCAAAAGGCCCAATTCTGTTACGACTTATGAACCATTTCCATGCTCATTGACCCAATGACTTTGTGACTCTATCGCATTGGAGGTCATTTTATGTTTTGAACAATTCCCTGTGTCTTTCTGGATATTTGTCCTCTGCTTCTTTCCATTGAATCATCGCAACGACTAGACAATCTCTGCTGATTAAGTATTATTTTGAGAATTGTACAATTAGGCAGGTACATGGATAGGACAGGTTTGTAGGGATATGGACCAAACGCAGTGGGAATAGTGTAGATGGGACATGTTGGGCGGCGTGGGCATGTTGGGATGTAGGGCGGGTATCCATTCTGGAAGACTCTAAGAGAGAAAAGGGCACTTTTATATTAATCTTCTAATAATATATATTCTTCAACGTTTTTTTCTTGCTGCCTGTTACATTGAATTTCACTTTGACTGCGCTGTGTATGGGAACGGCAATTGTATCTTTCCTCATTCCTAACTGTCGCTGTATGTCATGTTGTCACTTGCAGGCGGAGCACCAAGGCAAATTCCTTGTATGTGAATTCTTGGCCAATAAACTTATTCATTCACTCATTCATTCATCCGAGCAGCTGATGTACAAAGGGAGTGAGGAATGCTACAGCCGTTCTTCCTGAATTAGTCTCAGCC
Source organism: Malacoraja senta (assembly GCA_038087875.1). NCBI lineage: Eukaryota > Metazoa > Chordata > Chondrichthyes > Rajiformes > Rajidae > Malacoraja > Malacoraja senta. The sequence continues at coordinate 8,744 of JAXLNO010001845.1, read as the reverse complement.
AGCGAGGATGCAGATGTGATCTATATTTTGTCGGGAATAACCGCGAGGCGCGTCATTCTGGATGGTGCTCGACTATATGTCAAAAAATAAATAAATAACAGCTAAAAATAGAAGCAAAGGGACAAAACAGAATCTGTAATATATAGTTATGCCGTCAAGACTTTGCTGCAGCCTCAGAATGTGTACCTCTTCTCCGAGCTGCGAGGTGACAGGACTTGCTCCCACCATTGAGCGGGCTCGTCCACCACTCTATCTTGTGCGTAGGTGGCAGCTTCTATTTTTTACTGCTGATATTTTGGGTTTTGTGAAGCCTTGCCACATCTCCGTGACGTAGTGGCAGAGCTCGCCAAACTCCGGGGAGATGCCAGCTCTGGGAATAGTTTTTTTATTTTTGGGAACAACCAGGAGGAGAAGATTAGAACAGCAAGTTCTACTTTTAGTTCGAAAAAACAGCTGCTTTTGGCCGAGGTGAGTCTGAGATGGCGGATGTATTCTTAGGCAGTCCCTGCCGGTCCAGGATGACTTCCGGTTCTCAAGGAGACGAAAATGCTGGAGAAACTCGGCGGGTGAGGCAGCATCTATGGAGCGAAGGAATAGGTGACGTTTCGGGTCGAGACCCTTCTTCAGACTGATGTGGAGGTGGGGGAGGGGCGGGTGTCCGCCCCTCCCACACCTCCACATCAGTCTGAAGAAGGGTCTCGACATCAGTCTGAAGAAGGGTCTCGACCCGAAACGTCACGTATTCCTTCGCTCCATAGATGCTGTCTCACCCGCTGAGTTTCTCCAGCATTTTTGTCCACCTTCCATTTTTCCAGCATCTGCAGTTCCTTCTAAAACATCTGGTTCTCAGGTGGTTGTTGATGGAAATTCGCAGGTGATGAGTTCCAGAGACAGAGTCCAATGTCCGCAATGGGGTAGAGGTGAATCGGACAGTACCCTAGCTTAAGGAAGGACCGTACAGCAACACCTCTCCGTGGATTGTCATCTTGTCGTGGTGGAGAAGCTTGTGTGGTCCTGAGATCCTTTAGAGCGATGTCGTCTGGAGCTAAGCTCCTGGTAGGGCCACCCATGGCGGTATGGTCGAGGGGGAGGTCTCTGACAAAGAGCGATCCAACCAAGACCTCAACGGTGGAACAGGCGGAGGACGATGGCTGACCTTAGTGGAGCGTCACGACGGCTGGGAAGGCGGATGAAGGCTGCAGCAGAAAGGGGTCTCCGGTCGTCTTGGACTCCATGCCACTGGATCCTGACCCAGATCTGTCAAGGACCGTGGGGTGGCTGTCTGTGCACCAGTCTCCCCACGTTAAACAAAGTCACGCACAACCCTGGAGACACCCATGGTCAGCCACGACCGCAGGGGACCTAAGAAGACACCAGCATAGAGAAGCCATCCACGCAGGAAGTCTTTATATACGTACCCCAACTTGTGACACTGCCTATCCTGGGTGGCACGGTGGCACAGCGGTAGAGTTGCAGCCTCACAGCGCCAGAGACCCGGATTTAATCCTGATTACGGGTGCTGCCTGTGTGGAATTTGTACGTTTTCCCTGTGACCGCGTGGGTTTTCTCCGGGCGCTCCGGTTTGCTCCCGCACTCCAAAGACGTACAGCTTTGTAGGTTGATTGGCTTGGGTAAAATTGTAAGTTGTCCCCAGTGTGCGTGTAGGGTGGTGTTAGTGTGCGGGGAGATCGCTGGTCGGCGTGGACTCAGTGGGCCGAAGGACCCGTTTCCACACTGTATCTCTAATATCTAAAGTAGTGGCAGGGAGAGGCTGTGAGTGGACACTAAGGTTCAGGAAGGGGATCCTGAGATCCCACCATGGAATGTCCTGAATGTAGAAGTTCAGTTTCGGTCACCCTGCTATCAGGAAGATGTCATTACACTGGAACCAGTGCAGACAACAATAGACAATAGGTGCAGGAGTAGAGGCCATTCAGCCCTTTGAGACAGCACCGCCATTCAATGTGATCATGACTGATCATCCCCAATCAGTACCCCGTTCCTGCCTTCTCCCCATATCCCCTGACTCCGCTATTTTTAAGAGCCCTATCTAGCTCTCTCTTGAAAGCATCCAGAGAACCTGCCTCTGAGGCAGACAATTCCACAGACTCACCACTCTCTGTGAGAAAAAGTGTTTCCTCATCTCCGTTCTAAATGGCTTATCCCTTATTCTTAAACTGTGGCCCCTGGTTCTGGACTCCCCCAACATCGGGAACATGTTTCCTGCCTCTAGCGTGTCCAAGCCCGTAACAATCTTATATGTTTCAATTAGATACCCTCTCATCCTTCTAAACTCCAGAGTGTACAAGCCCAGCCGCTCCATTCTCTCAGCATATGACAGTCCCGCCATCCCTGGAATTAACCTGGTAAACCTACGCTGCACTCCCTCAATAGCAAGAATGTCCTTCCTCAAATTAGGGGACCAAAACTGCACACAATACTCCAGGTGTGGTCTCACTAGGGCTCTGTACAACTGCAGAAGGACCTCTTTGCTCCAATATTCGATTCCTCTTGTTATAAAGGCCAACATGCCATTCACTTTCTTCACTGCCTGCTGTACCTGCATGCTTACTTTCATAGACTGATGAACAAGGACCCCCCAGATCCCGTTGTACTTCCCCTTTGCATGCATAATGAATGCACAAAGTATTTTGCCCAGGTTAGAGGAATCATGAACCAGAGGTTTGTGGTGAGAGGGGAAAGATTGAATAGAAACTTGAGGGGCAACTTTTCCACTCAGAGGGTGGTGAGTGAACGGAACAAGCTGCTGAAGGAGGTAGATGAGGCTGGGACTCCAACGGCAAGCGTGCCAGAGTTGAGAATGTTTCGTGAAGTTTGGTGGAATGGGCATCTGGCGATCGTGAAGTTTAATATCACTCTGGTTGACTCTGTTTATGTGCCCCAGGCCAGAGGGCAAGAGGAATTGTGTGTGAAGCAACTAATTCACCAAGTAATTAAAGTCTTTCCAAGATTGGCTGATCTGTCTCTAATCAGATGAAGGTCTCCAAATGCAAGTTCCTCTATTCTTCGAGCTGTGTTCTTATTTACTGCCTGCGTGCAGCTTCACAATCCTCGGCATTCATTCCTTTCCAAACAACGTTTACGCATCGATTAAATAAGTAAAGTGTGGGAAATCCTCCTTAACTTATAATGGCCGTTATTAACCCGCAGGCAAGCTTGGTCTCCAATAGCATTAAGATGATCAAAGGCAGCCTTGTGTTCCAGAGTCCTTGCTGTTACATTAGTGTAGACATGATTACAGGGATCAGCCTCATGTGTCCCAGGAGATGTGTGCTTCATCTTCCATATGTTAAACTGGACAACTACCCTAAATAGACAATAGGTCCAGGCCATTTGGCCCTTCGAGCCAGCAACGCCATTCAATGTGATCATCCCCAATCAGTACCCCGTTCCTGCCTTCTCCCCATATCCCCTGACTCCGCTTTCTTTAAGAGCTCCATCTAGCTCTCTCATGAAAGTATCCAGAGAACCGGCCTCCACCGCCCTCTGAGGCAGAGAATTCCACAGACTCACAACTCTCTGTGTGATAAAGTGTGAAAAAGAGAAAGAAATATTCTGGCCCATCAAGTCTACTCCGCCATTCAATATCTCTCCCTCCTAACCCCATTCTCCTGCCCTCTTCCCATAGCCCCTGACACCTGTCCTAATCAAGAATCTATCTATCTCTGCCTTAAAAACATCCATTGACTCGGCCTCCACAGCCTTCTGTGGCAATGAGTTCCACAGATTCACCGCCCTCTGACTAAAGAAATTCCTTCTCATCTCCTCCCTAACAGGATATTCTGGTCTAACTCTTTGAATCGAATGTGTTTTGCCTATTATATAATATTTTAGACCAGAGATACAGATATTCAGTGGGTCAGACAGTATCTCTGGAGTGAGAAGCAATGGTCTTCAGTCTGTTGAAGTGTCCTGTGCTGAAACATTGTCTAAAGTGCTCCTGCAGTTCCTTGTCTCTCCACGAGTATCTAGTGGACCCTCTCTTTAGAGACACAGAGATACAGATACAGTGCGGAATCAGGCCCACCGAGTCCGCACTGACCACGATCCCCGCACACTAACACTATCCTACACACACTAGGGACAATTTTTACATTTACCAATTAACCAACAAACCTGTACGTCTTTAGAGTGTGGGAGGAAACCGAAGATCTCGGAGAAAACTCACGGGGAGAACGTACAAACTCCGTACAGACAGCATCCGTAGTCGGGATCGAACCCAGGGTCTCCGGCGCTGTGAGGCAGCAACTCTACCGCTGTGCCACCGTGCCGCACTGTATAATTCGCATAATTTGTCCAACTTTGAAGTAGATCGTATAATTATTTTCCTTAATTTTAAAAACATTTTTGAAATGTTATTGCCCTCTATGTTTGTGGACAAAATTATTGACGGAATATCTCCCCAACGCGTACGGCATAAACGTTTTACACATGCTAGTGGGAGTCACAGAGTGATACAGTGTGGAAACAGGCCCTTCGGCCCAACTTGCCCACGCCGCCCAACAATGTCCCACCTACACTAGTCCCACCTGCCTGCGCTTGGTCCATATCCCTCCAAACCTGTCCTATCCACGTATCTGTCTAAATGGCCTGTCCCACTTGGCGATTTTTTTCGGCGACTGCCGGCATCATTGACTGACGTATCAGGTCACCGAAAAATTCCCGGCGTGATGACGTATTGACGTGCGGCGTTTTTTCAAGTGTCGCGACATTTTTTTTGTCGCCGCTGGATTTTGAAATGTTCAAAATCTTTTGGCGACACTGATATGACGCCGGCAGTCACCGAAAAAATCTCCAAGTGGGACAGGCCCTTAACTGTTTTTTAAAAGTTGCGATAGTCCCAGTCTCAGCTACCCCCTCCGGCAGGTGTACATAAATGAAACCACGACCAACTCAAATACAATATGAATATAATAAGAATACAATAGGTGGAGCAAAGGGGAAGATACAGAGTGCAGAATATAGTTCTCAGCATTGTAGCGCATCAGTTCCACAGACAAAGTCCAATGTCCGCAATGGGGTAGAGGTGAATCGGACAGTACCCTAGCTTATGGAACAGCAGCTTTGAGAAGCCATCCAGCCTTGAAGTCTTTATGTGCGTTGCCTATCCACGGCGGCGCAGCGGTAGAGTTGCTGCCTCACAGAGCCAGCGACCCGGGTTCGATCCGGACCATGGGTGCTGTCTGTACGGAGTTTGTACGTTCTCCCTGTGATTGCGTGGCTTTCGCCGGGTGCTCCTGTTTCCTCCCGCACTCCAAAGACGTGCGGGTTTGTAGGTTAATTGGCTTGGTAAAATTGTAAATTGTCCCTAGTGTGTGTAGGATAGTGTTAGTGTGCGGGGATCGCTGGTCGGCGCGGACTCGGTGGGCCGAAGGGCCTGTATCTGCGCTGTATCTCTAAAGTCTAAAAGTCTAACGTCCATGTTCTCCAGAGACGTTGCCTCACCCGCTCAGTTACTCCAGCACTTTGTGTCTTTCTTTGTAAACCAGCATCTGCAGTTCCTTTGTGTCTTCTTATGTGATGAGCTTGCTTTGAGTAATGGGCCTGTCCCACATGGGCGACTTTTTAGGCGACTGCGGGAGACTATGCAGTCGCCACATGGTTGCCACATGTTCGCGGGTGTTTGCCGAGGAGTCGCCTTCATGGTCGTAAAGAGTTCCCGCATTCTGGGAACTGGTCGCGGCCTCATTATGGTCGCCGTGAATTCTTCAAAGTGTTGAAACATTAGCGCCGACTAGAATGAAGCCGCCATGGAGAGTAGCGAGAATTCTCGTGCCGTAGGTGGGTCGGCAGGAGGTCGAAGGTTGTCGTAGGTTGTAGCCGATGCTGACCGGTGAATTTCATTGGCTCATTGGGATAAAAAAGTTAAGCAGTAGTTTTCAGAACCAAGGATAACCGACCGGTAATGTTAATGTCCGCCGAGCTGCACAGCCGTGTTTCTCTGGCTTCTTAAAAGTTGTCTCCACTCCTTCTCCCTCCTTCTCCCCCCTCTTTTAAAGGACTTACTGTACACTGTGCTTTAGCCGTCTTTTTACAGCGCCAACCTTCCTGTTTATCGCGGTGTGTGTCTGTATCACCTTGGCTTTGCACTGTGAATTTTTTAGACAGAGCAAGTGGGGGGAGCGCTGTCTAAACAATTCACAAGGGCTGGTGAAGGAAGCGATGTGTTTGTGTGTGTGTGTGTGCGCGCGCGTCTGCTTGCCTGTGTGCGCGCGTGTCTGCGTGCGTGTGTGTGCGCGCGTGTCTGCGTGCGTGCATGTGCGCGCGTGAGTGTAAGTGTGAGTGTGTGTGTGTCTTCCACTCTGGCAGTCGCCTGAAAAATCGCCGAAGTGGGACAGGCCCATTCCACTCCTGCAATGCAGCAGCCAGTGATTGTTCTCTGTATCTGTCTACAAGTGGTCTGTGATTCGATGAACATGGTGAGTCTGCTTCTTGTATCTTGTGACGGTTTTGCAGATAATTCGGGGGTACCCAGTGGATCAGTAGCTTGTGCGTTGCACTGTCAGTACGTCTGTGTCTGGGTAGTTTCAATGCAGTGCAAAGAAAGGCCTGGATAGAGTGGATGTGGAGAGGGTGTTTCCACTAGTGGGAGAGTCTAGGACCAGAGGGCACAGCCTCAGAATTAAAGGAATTAGGAAGGAGACGAGGAGGAATTTCTTTAGTCAGAGGGTGGTGAATCTGTGGGATTCTTTGCCACAGAAGGCTGTAGAGGCCAAGTCAATGGATATATTAAAGGCAGAGATAGATAGATTCTTGATTGGTACGGGTGTCAGGGGTTATGGGGAGAAGGCAGGAGATTGGGGTTAGGAGGGAGAGATAGATCATCCATGATTGAATGGCGGAGTAGACTTGATGGCCTAACTCTGTTCCTATCATGTGATATCCTCTCCCAGCCCACTGCCACAAGCACAGATGGGTCTTCAGATGTAGTTGGATTTCAGAATCCATTCTTCAGCTGTTAATCCATGCTGATCAATAACAAAATCACCTTCTCCTGGAGAGCTACTGCCCCCGTGTCCATACCTGTCATTGACAGAGTCATAGAGTGATACAGTGTGGAAACAGGCCCTCCAGCCCAACTTGCCCACACCGGCCAACATGCCCCATCTGCAATAGTCCCACCTGCCTGCGCTTGGCCCAAATCCCTCTAAACCTGTCTATCCAGGTACCTGTCTAACTGTCTCTTAAACATTGCGATAGTCCCAGCCTCAACTACCTCCGCCAGCAGCTCGTTCCATACACCCACCTCCCTTTGTGTAACGGTTGCCCTTCAGGTTCCTATTAAATCTTTTCCCCTTCTACTTAAACATCTGGTCCTCAATTCCCCTACTCTGGGCAAGAGACTCTGTGCATCTATCCAATCTATTCAGAGTTTCTTGAATTGAGCTCCCAGTTTCATTATGGACATGTGTAATTCATTAGAGAACCCACCAGATGGCAATTGTACTGCAACAAATTTCCTAAAGAGAACAAATTCTCAAAGTGCAATAGCAAAACTTGTGTTGAACAAATTACATCGTAGTGTCGTTTCTATATTAATGTAAATATATCATTGGTCAGCACAGGTGAAACATTATCTGTGATTTGACAATGGTATTCAGAAAAATCTTCTCAGCACTCAGATTACGAATTACTGGTCAACGCAAGGAACTGCTGGTGCTGGTCTGCAAAGAAAAAAGAGACAAAGTGCTGGAGTAACTCAGCGGGTCAGGCAGCATCTGCGCAGAACATGGATAGGTGACGTTTCACAGAGTGCTGGAGTAACTCAGCGGGTCAGGCAGCATCTGTGGAGCGAAGGAAATGGGCAACCTTTCGGGCCGAAACCCTGAAGGAAATAGGCAACGTTTCGGGCCGAAACCCGGAAGGGTTTCGGGCCGAAACGTTGCCTATTTCCTTCGCTCCATAGATGCTGCCGGAACATGGATAGGTGACGTTTCACAGAGTGCTGGAGTAACTCAGCGGGTCAGGCAGCATCTTTGGAGAACATGGATAGGTGACGTTTCACAGAGTGCTGGAGTAACTCAGCGGGTCAGGCAGCATCTGTGGAGAACATGGATAGGTGACGTTTCACAGAGTGCTGGAGTAACTCAGCGGGTCAGGCAGCATCTGCGCAGAACATGGATAGGTGACGTTTCACAGAGTGCTGGAGTAACTCAGCGGGTCAGGCAGCATCTGTGGAGAACATGGATAGGTGACGTTTCACAGAGTGCTGGAGTAACTCAGCGGGTCAGGCAGCATCTGCGCAGAACATGGATAGGTGACGTTTCAGGTCGGGACTCTTCTTCAGACTGGTTGGGTCTCGTCAGCTTTAGTTTTCCATGTGTTTACTCCAACATCCCACGTCCAATCCAATAACCACGAGCCCGACAAAGGCTGTTGACAAAGTTAGGTATATTTGTTTAAAACCTGCAGCTGCTTTTATAAACAGAGACCATTTAGATGCTGAATTCTACAATACAATACAATACAATTTTATTTGTCTTTTGGACAAATTTGTCATCTCAGATGAAATATTAATTTCCTGCCCCCTTTTGGCCTTTATGTTTGCACGCTAATATGTGAATGATGTCGAGATGGAAAGTAGCATTGTGCTGCCTGGATCCATTGATTAAATCAAAATATTTACATTTTTCTCTTAATAGACATTTTGATGGCAGCCTTAACCTGAATAAACAGACGATGAGGTAGTCTTTGTCCTCATTAGTGTCTTCAGTTGCCAGAAT
>JAXLNO010001844.1:158213-184035 GCA_038087875.1 Malacoraja senta | reverse complement strand
TTTGATATTCCCAATAGAATGTGAAAAACGTTTCCCGTGATGTGAGGCCGTTTAATTGAAGGTGGTCTTGCATCCACAAGGCATATTTCGTGGTTGCAAGACATCCAAAAGCACATAATAGGCTTTAAAATCCAAGGTGTGGTTTTTTTAGAGGTACCACAAGGAAACAGGCCCCATCAGCCCACCGGCTCCATGGCAACCAACAATCGCCCGTTTACCACTAGTTCTGCATCATCCCACTTTCCCATCCGCTCCCTGCACACTAGGGGGGGAATTTACAGAGGGCCAATTAACCTACACACCCGCACGTCTTTGGGAAGTGGGTGGAAACCGGAAACCCACGCGGTCGCAGGGAGAAGGTGCAAACTCCACACACACACACACACACACGCAGATAGCACCCGAGGTCATGATCCGATCCGGGTCTCTGGCGCTGTGAGGCAGCAGCTCTACCTGCTGCGCCACCGTGCCGCCATATGTTGTAATGGGGGGGGGGGGGGAAATCAGGCAGCCAATTTGCACGCGGAAGATCCCGCACATAACAAAAATATATCATCTCTGTTAAACCCCTGTCCCACGGTACGAGTTCATTCCAAGAGTTCTCCCGAGTTTGCCCTGATTCGAACTCGGAGATTTACGGTAATGGCCACTAGTCGGTACTCGGGGCTCTCGTGGACATTTTTCAACGTGTTGAAAAATCTTCACCAGTCTTCCCGTGCTTACCTGCCGTTAGCGAGTCTTCCCGAGTACCTGCCGTTAGCGTTACGAGCCGCTAAGAGACGTCCCCGAGCTCCCCACGTACCCGCTACGTTCATTCTCCGTGCTTACCCCGAGTTTGATTTTTTTTTAAACTCGGGAGATCTCTTGGAATGAACTCGTACCGTGGGACAGGGCTATTATGATGCAGGGTAAGGCAAGAGCATTTGTTCAAATGCCAGATTTCCCCAAGCTCTGATATGGGATCCATCTACCCGAGAGAGCAGAGGACCCTGGCCTTGACATAGCAGCATTCCATCGTTAATGGGGGAGGGGGGGGGGGGGTGGAAGCCAGGCTTGATTATGTGCTCGTCTTTGGAATGAGACTTTTGAATCAACGTCACAATGGTGAGCCACCACCACCAAGTCTTGTATTGACAGCATTAAATCATCTCACAGTACAGCCCTTTTTGTTTCCAAATCAGAGATGCAAACATGCAGGATTTTATGCAGTTCAATGCATTTGTGTGTCAAAGACAAAAGCATGATGCATGCATTAAAATATATGTACAATACAAAGCATTGCATTTTTACATAATCAAATATGCTTTAAAATCAATAACAAAGGCATTAAGCATTACCTTTGAACTTCAAGCATTGTTTTGAATATGAGTGAACAAACTTGGAATGAATACTGTCTGCTGTTATCTGATAGCCGATATCTTTAACCCGCATTAGATTAACATTACACTCTGATCTCCAAAGTTAGTAGCCTTCATTTTCCCACGGTTTAAGATTTTGAATTCTGTGAATAAATTAATGAGATGCATCATTAAGATGCAGCAAGTTCCAGGACAGTCTACAGGGAACGTTATTTATTTTAACTTTTTTGGCACATGTATGCAATTAATGCAGTGACATCCTGTTCCCAAGTCAAGACGTGGAAACACAGAACTGCAGATGCTGGTTGGTACCAAAGATAGACACAAATCCCTGGAGTAACTCAGCGGGTCAGGCAGCATCTCTGGAGAAAAGTGAATAGGTGATGTTTCAGGTCGGGCTCTTTCTTCAGACTGAAAGTAAAGGGTGGGGGCGGGGGGGTGGGGGGGGGGGTAGCGAGCTGGAGACGAGACAAGACTAGAAAAAATCGGGGCCAGCAACAGGTAACTTCAGGCAGGGTAGTGCCCTGGTAGGTTGGCTAGAGAAGTTAATAAGTGATGGGAACAGATTTGCCCACCCATTCAATCAAGGCTGATCTATCTTTCCCTCCCAATCCCATTCTCCTGCCTTCTCCCCATAACCCCAGACACCCGTACTAATCAAGAATCTATCAATCTCCGCCTTAGAAATACCCATTGACTTGGCCTCCACAGCCGTCTGTGGCAATGAATTCCACAGATTCACCACCCTCTGACAGAAGAAATTCCTCCTTGTCTCTTTTCTAGTGAAAGGTGTGATCTCATGTGGGGAACTGTGAAACTAGTTGAACAACAAGGGTGGAGGAAGCTGGCAAGGGAGGTGTGGTGCGGACTGATAGTGGAAATCACCTAAAATTGAGGAATTCCACATTCATACCACCAAGTTGTAAGCTACTTAAGCAAATCAATTTTGTCATAGGTCAGATGGAGGGGGTCAACTATGCAGGATGGATGACTGTGGAGGCCAAGTCAATGGATATTTTTAAAGCAGAGATTTTACAGATTCTTAATTCAACTCCATAAGTCACCCCTTTAACACCAGCGGAGAAATTCCACCTCTCACTTCAGCCGTTGCGATCTTGGAACAAGGTTGTTATATCATATCATATTAGGGTCAGAATTTGTGCTACGGATCCAAAACCAAAAGAAGTTAAGTCTACCCGACCCGAAACGTCACCCATTCCTTCTCTCCAGAGACGCTGTCTTATCTCCATACATCATGGCTAGATCTCTTGTTTCCCTTAACCCTAACCAGTCTGAAGAACTGCACTCTGCATCTCTGCTCTATCTGTTGCACTGGAGTTTGAACTGATTGTATCTATGTACAGAAGATAGACACAAAATGCTGGAGCAACTCAGCGGGAAAGGCAATATCTCTGGAGAGAAGGAATGGGTGACGTTTCGGGTCGAGACGCTTCTTCAGACCTCGACCCGAAAATGTCACCCATTCCTTCTCCCCAGAGATGCTGCCTGTCCCACTGAGTTACTCCAGCTTTTGGTGTCTAAGCCTACTTAAATATTTTCACTTATGATCTCTCAATTCTGTATCAATAGAATATATTTCTCTTACAAGTCTTTGCAAAACTGGAACAGCTTCCTCCCCCTCTGCTATCAGGCTTCTGAACGGTCCTTCCATAAGCTAGGGTACTGTCCGATTCACCTCTACCCCATTGCGGACATTTGGACCTTGTCTCTGGATCTGATGCGCTACAACGCTGAGAACTATATTCTGCCCTCTGTATCTTCCCCTTTGCTCAACCTATTGTACTTGAATTTGACTTGATTGTATTTAGGTATAGTATTAACATAGAAACATAAGAAATGGGTGCTGGAGTAGGATATTCGGCCCTTCGAGCCAGCACCGCCATTCAATATGATCATAGCTGATCATTCCAAATCAGCTGGGAATATCCGATCAGCCATGATCACATTGAATGGTGGTGCTGGCTCGAAGGGCCGAATGGCCTATTCCTGCACCTATTGTCTATTGTCTATTGTCTATAGTAACCCGTTCCTGCTTTCTTCCCATATCCCTTGATTCCATTAGCCCTAAGAGCTATATCGAACTCTCACTTGAAAACATCCAGAGAATTGGCCTCCACTGCCTTCTGAGGCGGAGAGTTACACAAATAGACAACTCTCTGGGTGAAAAAGTTTTTTCCGTCCCCTGCCATCAAAGTTACCTTTCTTTAAGTTCAGGACCTAATGATCATTCATTACCTGATCAAATTGCATAGCAAAGTCCCTCAGTGCACATGACATTGATAAACCCAAACCAAGGTCTGGTTGGATTTAAATTCACTTCCCAAAAGTGAGGCGGTTTTATTCTAATTGATTCCACCTGGACTGGAGGTATTTAGAAATGATGAAGTTATTTATATGATTTCATAGCCAATATGCAATTTTATCATTGTTCTATAGTGTCGTATTAGTGACCCACGCATCATTCGAGCGCAGTAACCCAGCTGGGAATGTGTGACATCAATGACATGGGGGTTTTATGGAGATGATTTAAGGAGTGGACGTGGAGAGGATGTTTCCACTATTGGGAGAGTCTGGGACCAGAGGTCACAGCTTCAGAATTAAAGGATGTTCCTTCAGGAAGGAGATGAGGAGGAATTTCTTTACTCAGAGGGTGGTGAACCTGTGGAATTCTTTGCCACAGAAGGACGCGGAGGCCAAGTCAGTGGATATATTTAAGGCATAGATAGATAGATTCTTGATTAGTACGGGTGTCAGGGGTTATGGGGAGAAGGCCAAAAACCACGGGAATCTAGGGCCAAAAATTAAGGGAAAAATCTCCTTAAAACCCCAATGTCAATGGAGTTAAGGAGGGAGAGATAGATCAGCCACGATTGGATGGCGGAGTAGACTTGATGGGCCGAATGGCCTAATTCTGCTACTATCACTTATGATTATTGCTGTAAAGATTAATGTCATGACTTTCAATTACAATTTATCTTTTATGTCACAGATGCAGCCTGCGGACATTTTGGCAATCATACACGCTAACCCCAGTGCAAGCTGCAAATCTAAACATAACAAAATCACGGACTGTTATAGAGTGGCGACAATTAATTCAGTGTCCAAATGTTGCCTTAAACTGGGAGAGATAACCTTTATATACACTTGTCAAAAAAGATGCAAACAAGATAAGAATGCATGTTGTAATGCAAGCTAGGGCTTAAACTTGTTAGTTTCCTTGGCATTTCTGGACTTCTAGATGATATAAGTTCAACAATTTATACTGTTCTTTGACACCATCACTGCAGAATGCTGTGTAGATTACACACATGAGTTTAGTTTAGTTAGAGATACAGCGCGGAAACAGGCCCTTTCGGTCCGCCGAGCCCGCGCCGACCAGCGATCCCCGCCACACTAGCACTATCCTACACACACTAGGGGCAATTGACCAAAGCCAATTAACCTACAAACACGCACGTCTTTGGAGTGTGGGAGGAAACCGGGGCACCGGAGAAAACCCACGCAGGTCACGGGGAGAACGTACAAACTCCGTACAGAGAGCACCCATGGTCAGGATCGAACCCGGGTCTCTGGCGCTGCAAGGCAGTGACTCTACCGCTGCGCCACTGTGCCCTCTACAAGTTCTTCACACTGAATTCTTGCCTGAAACTTACTTTTGTGCTGGCCTCAAAGATTTTTCCCAACTGAAATTGTTACAATCTAATGTTGATGCTTGATTACCCACTGAAGCTCAGCTCAGAATTAATTAAATTTGCCAAGAGAATTTAATTTAATTTCCTAGATGAATCTTTGGAGACATTAACCATAATTGTATATTGGCCCAGTGGTGCTAGAATCTTAATGGCACATCTCAATTACATTGTAGATCCCTGGAGCATTTTAAACAATATATAGATGATTTTAGAGATTCAGCAAAAGAGATAGAGGCTGCAGCGAAGCTTAAAAAAAAAGTTCTGATTTTGTGTGTCAATGACTTACAAGTTCACAAGTTGATAGGAGCAGAATTAGGCCATTCGGCCCATCAAGTCTACTCCACCATTCAATCATGGCCAATCTTTAGTCAGTGGGCGGTGAATCGGTGAATAAGGGGTAAGCCATTTAGAACGGAGACGAGGAAACACTTTTTCACACAGAGAGTTGTGAGTCTGTGGAATTCTCTGCCTCAGAGGGCGGTGGAGGCCGGTTCTCTGGATACTTTCAAGAGAGAGCTAGATAGGGCTCTTAAAGAGGAAGGGACCACTGAGAACTAAGGGGGGCCACAAAATCGAATGTATTAAAAATGGTTTGCGTTAAAATGGAATATTTCGTAACTCTGTCGACGCTCTTTATATAGCGACTCTTTGCATACCTTGGGTATATGCAAAGCAAAGAATATCACTGTGACTTGTCACATGGGACAATAAAGTAGCATTCATTCACAGTAAGGGACTATTTTTAAGAGTCTATGTTTTTTTTTAGGTGACCCACCCATGGTCATGGTGGCTACTACCTCCTTTCCATTGACTCCATCTACACCTCACGCTGCCTCGGCAAGGCCGGCAGCATAATCAAGGACGAGTCGCACCCTGGCCACTCCCTCTTCTCCCCTCTCCCATCGGGCAAAAGGTACAGAAGTGTGAAAACGCACACCTCCAGATTCAGGGACAGTATCCTCCCCAACTGTTATCAGGCAACTGAACCATCCTACCACAACCAGAGAGCAGTGCTGAACTATTATCTACCTCTTTGTTGACACTTCGGACTATCTTTGATCGGACTTTGCTGGCTTTGGCTTGCACGGAACATTATTCCCATATCATGTATCTGTACACTGTAAATGGCTCGATTGTAATCACGTATTGTCTTTCTGCTGACTGGACAGCTCGCAACAAAAGCTTTTCACTGTACTTCGGTACACGCGACAATGAACTAAACTGAACTGACTAGTGTTACTTTGTGAATACGTTAACGATGCACTTAATAGTATCTTATCAAGGTACCTTAATCCAATGAGGTGGAAGGTAGTGATCCTTAATTGAAGAGTTAAAAATCCTTAACGGAAAAATGTTTTTTTAAATTAACATTATATACCTGAAATATCAACATTGAGAGGGGCTATTGTTTGGTCCGTGTGCCCTCAATCTTGTGGAAACTCTGTGACTGTACATTTTATGACTTTCATTATAATCAGATAATAATTACATTATAACTACGGAGCATGACAGAGAAATCAGAAACATTAAACATTTGAGGAGTTCCTCAAAGTGACCTGAATGCTCGACATATCTGGATTAAATATCTGTCCCCTATTGTTATATAGATTCATTCAGCATGGTACCAGGCCCTTCGGCCCAACTTGCCCATGCCAACCAAGATACCCCTTCTACATTAGTCCCACCTGCCCCGTGCTTGGCCCTTACCTGTCTAAACTAAGCGACTTTGAGTCCTGAAAAGCGCTATATAAATAAAATGTATTATTATTATTATTATTATCTATGTAACTGCCCAAACATCTTTTAA
Organism: Malacoraja senta; assembly: GCA_038087875.1. Lineage (NCBI taxonomy): Eukaryota > Metazoa > Chordata > Chondrichthyes > Rajiformes > Rajidae > Malacoraja > Malacoraja senta. The sequence continues at coordinate 177,157 of JAXLNO010001844.1, read as the reverse complement.
ATTATGTTATAGCAACCACCTCATTGACCCCCAGAGGCACCCATCTCAACTATCCCCAATTTCCGAAGTTGGAGCAGCCAATTTCCAGGTTGAAACCGGAGAAATAAACCGTGCCCCACATATTTGGCATATGAGGTGGTGTCCTTTATTAGCCAAGGCATAGAACATCAGAGCAGGCGGGGGGGGGGGGGGGGGGAGGTTGTACTGGAGCTACAATTAACACTAGTTAGATGATAGCTAGAGTACTTCATATATTACCGGTCATTAAGTCAAAGAGTCACAACGCATGGAAACTGGCTCTTCAGCCCAACTTGCCCACGCCGACCAACATGCCCCAGCTACGCTAATGCCACCTGCTTATATTTGGCCTAAATCCTTCTAAATCTTTGGCCGACGGACATGTGGACGTGAGGACGCCGCTGCCGGGGAATAGACAAAGGAGGACCTGGCCTGGGGGGGGGGGGCTCCGTGAGGGTGGGGGAAGAACAATGGGGACGTGGTGTGTAGGGACCGCCCAAAGGAGGGGGTGGAGAACAAAAGGGGTAACTGGTGCAGGAGTTTCTGTGTAACTTTATAAGTGCCCTTTATGTAGCAACTATTTACATACCTCGGGTAAGCGAGCAAAGAATTTCACTGTGACTTGTCACACTTGACAATAACATATTCCATTCAATTCAATTCAAATTTTTTTTTAAATAGAAAATTACGGACAGTTGGCAAGATTGGATAAATGGATTATTCTCTCAGGCAACCAATAAGTACACAATGTGCCAAATAGTTTCTATCTACACTGTAAAATTCTACGATTTGGCGAAGCCACAATCCAACCCCTCTTTACTTTTCCAATAAATTTATCAATCGTCAATGAAAATCCGATGATCCACTCATAAATTACACCATCTTATGGTCTCCTGGGTTGGGTGTACCTTCCAATCAGGTAACTGGTTCCTACCCAAAGGAAGGCGACTGCGTATTAAATATGACAATTCAAACGATCATAACAGCAGAAGTAAAATGACTAGCGGTAACCTCATTTGCCAAATTCCCGCTAGCCAGCCATGGATGAAGGTTGAAAATAAATGAAAGCAAATGTGGCTGTGATGTTGGAAGATGCAGTGGTCCCTGCTGGATTGTTAACAGATCGTCTGTCCTTCTAAAGGCATGTTTATGTTCGCAAGTATCCATGCCGGGCCCTGTAAGACTAGTGCATGTCTTGTCGCTACATGTTTAAACCTCCTCCAAAGGATCAGAAGATGGGACCAGTCCAAGGGATAGGTTCGGCAGTGGTTACCCAGTTGCAGCTTGTACTTGTCCCTGCAATTTTCAGTGTTCCAGCTGTTTTCACAGGATGCCCAAGGGAGCACAGGCATGCACGAGGCAAAAAGGTAGAACAGGGTGTAACAGATTATGATGTTGTAGTACACCGCGATCAACACCGAGATGATGAGCATCGCAATCCCGCATCCTGCAGGGAGAATGGAAACAAGACAGTTTTAATATGCAACAAGGCATGCCCATTATTTAGTCAAAAGAAAGTGGTCATCAGAGGCTGCCTGTGTAGGTGAATACCTACCTAGGGAGGATGTTGTCAAGCTTGAAAGGGTTCACCGATGATGTACAAGGATGTTGCCAGGACTAGAGGGTCTGAGCTATAGGGAGAGGATGAGCAGGCTGGGTCTCTATTCCTTGTAGCGCAGGAGGATGAGGGGTGAACCCTTATAGAGGCGTATAAGGTCATGAGGGGATTAGATCGGGTAGATGCACAGAATTTCTTGCAGGGGAATCGAGGACCAGAGGACATAGGTTCAAGGTGAAGGGGAAGAGATTTAATAGGGATCTGAGGGGTAACTTTTTCACGCAAAGGGTGGTGGGTGTATGGAACGAGCTGCCAGAGGAGGTAGTTGAGGCTGGGACTATCCCAACGTTTAAGAAACAGTTAGACAGGTACATGGATAGGACAGGTTTGGAGGGATATGGTCCAAACGCTGGCAGGTGGGACTAGTGTAGCTGGGACATGTTGGCCGGTGTGGGCATGTTAGGCCAAAGGGCCTGTTTCCACACAGTATCACTCCATGACTCTAAGACTCTACCTTGTAAAGCAGGGATGGCCTTCCACACAGATATCGGCCCCTGACTGGCAAATTGACCAAGTGCCGTCTCGAGAAGGAATATGGGGACCCCAGCAAAAGCCAGCATTATCAGGTATGGGATCAAAAACGCACCTGAAGGAAGAAACAGTGAACAAAGATTTAGTAGTTTAGGCTTAGAGATACAGCACAGAAACAGGCCTTTTGGCCAACCGAGTCCGCGCCGACCAGCTGTCAGTCACCCCGTACACTAGCTCTATCCCACACATATCTTCATAGGTTCTCAGAGCAGAATCAAGCCATTCGGCCCATCAAGTCTACTGCACCATTCAATCATGGTGGTCACGGTGGCACAGCGGTAGAGTTGCTGCCTTACAGCAAAATGCAGCGCCAGAGACCCTGGTTCGATCCCGACTACGGGTGCTGTCTGTATGGAGTTTGTACGTTCTCCCCGTGAACTGCGTGGGTTTGCTCCGAGATAGAAACATAGAAACATAGAAACATAGAAAATAGGTGCAGGAGTAGGCTATTCGGCCCTTCGAGCCTGCACCGCCATTCAATATGATCATGGCTAGAATTTAGGAGATTGAGGGGATCAAGGGATCAGGGGGAATGGAGAGAAGGCAGGTACGGGATACTGAGTTGGATGATCAGCCATGATCATATTGAATGGCGGTGCAGGCTCGAAGGGCCGAATGGCCTACTCCTGCACCTATTTTCTATGTATCTATGTATCTATGTATCCAACTCAGTATCCCGTACCTGCTTTCTCTCCATACCCCCTGATCCCTTTAGCCACCAGGGCCACATCTAACTCCCTCTTAAATATAGCCAATGAACTGGCCTCAACTACATTCTGTGGCAGAGAATTCCAGAGATTCACCACTCTCTGTGTAAAAAATGTTTTTCTCATCTCAGTCCTAAAAGATTTCCCCTTTATCCTTAAACTGTGACCCCTTGTCCTGGACTTCCCCAACATCGGGAACAATCTTCCTGCATCTAGCCTGTCCAACCCCTCAAGAATTTTGTACGTTTCTATAAGATCCCCCCTCAATCTTCTAAATTCTAGCGAGTACAAGCCGAGTCTATCCAGTCTTTCTTCATATGAAAGTCCTGACATCCCAGGAATCAGTCTGGTGAACCTTCTCTGTACTCCCTCTATGGCAAGAATGTCCTTCCTCAGATTAGGAGACCAAAACTGTACGCAATACTCCAGGTGTGGTCTCACCAAGACCCTGTACAACTGCAGTAGAACCTCCCTGCTCCTATACTCAAATCCTTTTCAAGTTGAAGTTCAAGTTCAAGTGAGTTTATTGTCATGTGTCTCTGATAGGACAATGAAATTCTTGCTTTGCTTCAGCACAACAGAACATAGTAGGCATTGACTACAAGGCATTCTATAAATATATACACACATGAGTCAATATACTGATAAAGTGCAAATAACAGTATTGGCTAATAAAGTTCAGTGTTATATCCGAGCCTGATTTAATAGCCTGATGGCTGTGGGGAAGTAGCTATTCCTGAACCTGGTCGTTGCAGTCTTCAGGCTCCTGTACCTTCTACCTGAAGGTAGCGGGGAGATGAGTGTGTGGCCAGGATGGTGTGCGTCCTTGATGATACTGCCAGCCTTTTTGAGGCAGCGACTGTGGTAGATCCCCTCGATGGAAGGGAGGTCAGAGCCGATGATGGACTGGGCAGTGTTTACTACTTTTTGTAGTCTTTTCTTCTCCAGGGCGCTCAAGTTGCCGAACCAAGCCACGATGCAACCGGTCAGCATGCTCTCTACTGTGCACCTGTAGAAGTTAGAGAGAGTCCTCCTTGACAAACCGACTCTCCGTAATCTTCTCAGGAAGTAGAGGCGCTGATGTGCTTTCTTAATAATGGCATCAGTGTTCTCGGACCAGGAAAGATCTTCAGAGATGTGCACGCCCAGGAATTTGAAGCTCTTGCCCCCTTTTAACCATCGACCCGTTGATATAAACAGGACTGTGGGTCCCCATCCTACTCCTTCCAAAGTCCACAATCAGTTCCTTGGTTTTGCTGGTGTTGAGGGCCACGTTATTGTGCTGGCCCCATATGGACAGTTGCTCGATCTCTCTTCTATACTCTGACTCATCCCCATCAGTGATACGTCCCACAACAGTGGTGTCGTCAGCGAACTTGATGATGGAGTTCGCACTATGTCCGGCTACGCAGTCATGAGTATAGAGTGAGTACAGCAGGGGGCTGAGCACGCAGCCTTGAGGTGCTCCCGTGCTGATTGTTATCGAGTCTGACAAATTTCCACCAATACGAACAGACTGTGGTCTGAGAGTGAGGAAGTCGAGGATCTAATTGCAGAGGGATGCGCAGAGATCCAGTTCTGCGAGTTTGGTAACCAGCTTGGAGGGGATGATTGTATTAAATGCCGAGCCGTAATCGATGAATAACAGCCTGACATATGAGTTTTTGTTGTCCAAGTGGTCCAGAGCGGAGTGGAGGGCCAGCGAGATCGCATCCACCGTTGATCTGTTGTGGCGGTAAGCGAACTGCAGTGGGTCCAGGTTTTTGTCGAGGTAGGTTGATCTGCGTCATGATCAACCTCTCAAAGCACTTCATCGCCACAGGCGTTAGTGCCACAGGTCGATAGTCATTTTGCTATGAATGCATAGCATTTTGCTATGAATGCTAACATACCATTCGCTTTCTTCACTGCCTGCTGCACCTGCATGCCCATTTTCAATGACTGGTGTACCATGACACCCAGGTCTCGTTGCATCTCCCCTTTTCCTACTCGGCCACCATTCAGGTAATAGTCTACTTTCCAGTTTTTGCCACCAAAGTGGATCACCTCACATTTATCCACATTATACTGCATCTGCCATGCATTTGCCCACTCACCCAGCCTATCCAAGTCATCTTGCAGCCTCCTAGCACCCTCCTCACAGCTAACACTTCCCCCCAGCTTCGTGTCATCCCGCAAACTTGGAGATGTTGCATTCAATTCCCTCGTCCAGATCATTAATATATATTGTAAATAGCTGAGGTCCCAGCACTGAGCCTTGCGGTACCCCACTAGTCACTGCCTGCCATTCTGAAAAGGACCCGTTTACTCCTACTCTTTGCTTCCTGTCTGCCAGCCAGTTCTCTATCCACATCAATACTGAACCCCCAATACCGTGTGCTTTAAGTTTGTATATTAATCTCTTATGTGGGACCTTGTCGAAAGGCTTCTGAAAGTCCAGATATAACACATCCACTGGTTCTCCCTTATCCACTCTACTAGTTACATCCTCGAAAAGTTCTATAAGATTCGTCAGACATGATTTACCTTTCATAAATCCATGCTGACTTTGTCCAATGATTTCACCATTTTCCAAATGTGTTGCTATCCCATCTTTAATAACTGACTAACAGTTTCCCCACTACCGATGTTAGACTAACTGGTCTGTAATTCCCTGTTTTCTCTCTCCCTCCCTTTTTAAAAAGTGGGGTTACATTAGCTACCCTCCAATCATCCGGAACTACTCCAGAATCTAAAGAGTTTTGAAAAATTATCACTAATGCATCCACTATTTCTGGGGCTACTTCCTTAAGTACTCTGGGATGCAGCCTATCTGGCCCTGGGGATTTATCGGCCTTTAATCCATTCAATTTACCTAACACCACTTCCCGGCTAACCTGGATTTCCCTCAGTTCCTCCATCTCATTTGACCCCCGGTCCCCTGCTATTTCCGGCAGATTAATTAAGTCTTCCTTAGTGAAGACAGAACCAAACTAGTTATTGAATTGGTCTGCCATGTCCTTGTTCCCCATGATCAATTCACCTGTTTCTAACTGCAAGGGACCTACATTTGTTTTAACTAATCTTTTTCTCTTGACATATCTATAAAAGCTTTTGCAGTCAGTTTTTATGTTCCCTGCATCTCTATTTTCGCTTTCCTAATTAAACCCTTTGTCCTCCTCTGCTGGACTCTGAATTTCTCCCAGTCCTCTGGTAGGCTGTTTTTTCTGGCTAATTTGTATGCTTCATCTTTTGTTTTGATACTATCCCTGATTTCCCTTGTTATCCACGGATGCACTACCTTCCCTGATTTATTCTTTTGCCCAACTGGGATGAACAATTGTTGTAGTTCATCATTGCAGCCTTTAAATGCCTTCCATTGCATATCCACCGTCAACCTTTTAAGAATCAATTGCCAGTCTATATTGGCCAATTCACGTCTCATACCCTCAAAGTTACCTTTCTTTAAGTTCAGAACCCTTGCTTCTGAATTAATTATGTCACTCTCCATCCTAATGAAGAACTCAACCATATTATGGTCACTCTTGCCCAAGGGGCCACGCACAACAAGACTGCTAACTAACCCTTCCTCATTACTCAATACCCAGTCTAGAATAGCCTGCTCTCTCGTTGGTTCCTCTACATGTTGGTTTAGATAACTATCCTGCATACATTCCAAGAAATCCTCTTCCTCAGCACCCTTGCCAATTTGATTCACCCAATCTATATGTAGATTGAAGTCACCCATTAGAATGTTTTACCTTTGTTGCACGCATTTCTAATTTCCTGTTTGATGCCATCCCCAACTTCACTACTACTGTACACAACTCCCACTAGTGTTTTCTGCCCCTTAGTGTTTCGCAGTTCTACCCATATCGATTCCACATCCTCCAAGCTAATGTCCTTCCTTTCTATTGCGTTAATCTCCTCTCTAACCAGCAACGCTACCCCACCTCCTTTTTCCTTCTGTCTATCCCTCCTGAATATTGAATATCCCTGGATGTTCAGCTCCCAGCCTTGGTCACCCTGGAGCCAAGTCTCCGTGATCCCAACTATATCATAGTCATTAATAGCTATCTGCACATTCAACTCATCCACCTTATTACGAATGCTCCTTGCATTGAGACACAAAGCCTTCAGGCTTGTTTTTACGCAGATCTTCGGCAGATCTTAGGCAGATCTTCAGTTTCCTCCCACACTCCAAAGACGTGCAGGTTTGTAGGTTAATTGGCTTGAATAATTGGCTTGATTAAAATGTAAAATTGTCCAAGTTGGCGATATGCAGAGTACTGCCCTGCCGACTACAAAATTCAGAAGGTTCAGAAGGACTGATCTATCTTCCCCTCTCAACCCCATTCTCTTGCCTTCTCCCCATAATCCCTGACACCCGTACTAATCAAGAATCTGTCAACCTCCACCTTAACATTATCCACTGACTTGGCCTCCACAGCCGTCTGTGGCAATTAATTCCATAGATTCACCACCCTCTGACTAAAGAAATTCCTCCTCATCTCCTTTCTATAGGTACGTCCTTTTATTCTGAGGCTGTGACCTCTGCTCCTTGACTCTCCCATGAGAGGAAACATCTTCCCCACATTCGCTCTATCCGAGCCTTTGATTATTCAATGATTTTCTCCCTCATCCTTCATCTGGAATAATTTTTAACAAAGCCAATTAACCTGCAAACCTTTATATATTTGGAGTGTGGGAGGAAACCGGAGCACCCGGAGAAAACCCACGTGGTCACAGGGAGCGTAGCGTAGGTTTACAAGGTTAATTCCCCGGGATGGCGGGACTGTCAAATGCTGAGAGAATGGAGCGGCTGGGCTTGTACACTCTGGAGTTTAGAAGGATGAGAGGCAATCTTATTGAAACATATAAGATGATTAAGGGTTTGGACACGCTAGAGGCAGGAAACATGTCCCCGATGTCCAGAATCAGGGGCCACAGTTTAAGAATAAGGGGTTGGCCATTTAGAATGGAGACATAGAAACATAGAAACATAGAAAATAGGTGCAGGAGTAGGCCATTCGGCCCTTCGAGCCTGCACCGCCATTCAATATGATCATGGCTGATCATCCAACTCAGTATCCCGTACCTGCCTTCTCTCCATACCCCCTGATCCCTTTAGCCACAAGGGCCACATCTAACTCCCTCTTAAATATAGCCAATGAACTGGCGTCAACTACCCTCTGTGGCAGAGAGTTCCAGAGATTCACCACTCTCTGTGTGAAAAAGTTTTTCCTCATCTCGGTCTTAAAGGATTTCCCCCTTATCCTTAAGCTGTGACCCCTTGTCCTGGACTTCCCCAACATCGGGAACAATCTTCCTGCATCTAGCCTGTCCAACCCCATAAGAATTTTGTACGTTTCTATAAGATCCCCTCTCAATCTCCTAAATTCTAGCGAGTATAAGCCAAGTCTATCCAGTCTTTCTTCATATGAAAGTCCTGACATCCCAGGAATCAGTCTGGTGAACCTTCTCTGCACTCCCTCTATGGCTATAATGTCCTTCCTCAGATTTGGAGACCAAAACTGTACGCAATACTCCAGGTGTGGTCTCACCAAGACCCTGTACAACTGCAGTAGAACCTCCCTGCTCCTATACTCAAATCTTCTTGCTATGAAGGCCAACATACCATTCGCTTTCTTCACTGCCTGCTGCACCTGCATGCCTACTTTCAATGACTGGTGTACCATGACACCCAGGTCTCGCTGCACCTCCCCATTTCCTAATCGGCCACCATTTAGATAATAGTCTGCCTTCCCGTTTTTGCCACCAAAGTGGATAACCTCACATTTATCCACATTATACTGCATCTGCCAAACATTTGCCCACTCACCCAGCCTATCCAAGTCACCTTGCAGTCTCCTAGCATCCTCCTCACAGCTAACACTGCCCCCCAGCTTAGTGTCATCCGCAAACTTGGAGATGTTGCTTTCAATTCCCTCGTCCAGATCATTAATATAAATTGTAAATAGCTGGGGTCCCAGCACTGAGCCTTGCGGTACCCCACTAGTCACTGCCTGCCATTGTGAAAAGGACCCGTTTACTCCTACTCTTTGCTTCCTGTTTGCCAGCCAGTTCTCTATCCACATCAATACTGAACCCCCAATACCGTGTGATTTAAGTTTGTATCCTAATCTCTTGTGTGAGACGAGGAAACACTTTTTCTCACAGAGAGTTGTGAGTCTGTGGAATTCTCTGCCTCAGCGGGCGGTGGAGGCAGGTTCTCTGGATACTTTCAAGACAGAGCTAGATAGGGCTCTTAAAGATAGCGGAGTCAGGGGATATGGGGAGAAGGCAGGAACGGGGTACTGATTGGGGATAATCAGCCATGATCACATTGAATGGCGGTGCTGGCTCAAAGGGCCGAATGGCCTACTCCTGCACCTATTGTCTATTGTCTATTGTCTATAACTCTGTATAGACAGCACCCCTAGTCATGACCTAACCCGGACTCTAGCTCTGTAAGGCAGCAACTCCACCACCTCACCATCGTGCCACAAGTATTTCTTGTAGAAACAAGTAACTGCAGACGCTGGTTTACACAAAAGGACACAGAGTGCTGGAGCAACTCAGCGGGTCAGGTAGCATCTCTGGAGAACATGAATAGGTGACATTTCAGGCAAGGTCCTTTCTTCAGACTGATGAAGGGTCCCGACCCGAAACTCCACCTATCCATGTTCACCAGAGATCTTGCCTGCCCTGCGGAGTTACTCCAGCACTTTGTATCTTTTTTAATAGGCAAGAGCCAAGAGTGCTTTATTTGCCCTGGTAGCAGAAGCGTCCACGTGGCGGGGCTGGAAACTGGAGGTATCCCGAGCTAATTCTGCTACCACCATCATCTATTTCAACAAGTGATGGCTCCCACTGATTGTCGCCGGAAGCTTGCGTCCTTTTCAGGACGGACGATGACAGCGAGGCCAACATTTGAAACATGGAAGATGGACAGGAAAAGAAGAAGTGCTTTAGTGTCTTATGTCGCGAAACAGAACAATCACATTCTTACTTGCAGCAGAACAGATGTGTAAACAGTGTGCTGTGCAAACTAAAGGGGGCTGTCCCACTGCGGTGACCTAATTGGCGAGTTTAGAAGAGTTTGCCCTCGACTCATACTCACAGCATGGTCGACACGAGGTCCTAGGAGGTCGTTGTAACTCTCCTTCATGCTCGAGAGAAGTTCCCCGCGTACTTGAGGCCTCAGCTAGGTCGCGGCGTATTTTTCAACATGCTGAAAAATGCCCGCAAGTAAAAAAGGTCGCCATGGGAAAAAATCTGTATTTTTTTTTACTCGTAGGGTTAGTCAAAGTAGGTCGTAGTAGGTTGGCATGTTAGTCGTAGGTAATCGAGGGTAGTCGAAGGTGGTCGAAGGTAGTCGTAGATAGTCTTCTGCCACTGGAACTCTCTGCCACAGAAGGTAGTTGAGGCCAGTTCATTGGCTATATTTAAGAGGGAGTTAGATGTGGCCCTTGTGGCTAAAGGGATCAGGGGGGTATGGAGAGAAGGCAGGTACAGGATACTGAGTTGGATGATCAGCCATGATCATATTGAATGGCGGTGCAGGCTCGAAGGGCCGAATGGCCTACTCCTGCACCTATTTTCTATGTTTCTATGTTTCTATGTTTACATAGTCGAAGGAGGTCTTCAACATGACACGTATTCAAACTCTCCGAAACTCTTCTAAACTCGCCAATTAGGTTGCTGCAGTGGGACAGCCCCTTAAAGGATTTAAGATGATTTTTGTTTTTTAAGTTTGAAGGCGTTATGACACATGCTGCATTTAGTTTTAAAATTGTAAAATTCTGAAGTGTATTGGAAAAATACCAAGCTGAGATGACAATCTCAGGAAGCAAATTCGGGAAACAATTTTCACTGGATGCACAATGTGTAATATTAAGGGTGAACAGCAGAGGGCTCTACAGACTGCAATCAAAACCAGTGTTACTGAAAATCAAACGATAACATCAATGCAAAAGGCACATCCTTTCAACTCTTCAGATAAAATTGCCCATTACAATTTGATGCAATAGACAATAGACAATAGACAATAGACAATAGACGGCTGAAGTCCAGGAGAAGCTTTCTCAGCCATGTCCAGCCCCTAATAGCATCACGGGAAGAAACCAGACTCCAACTATGGACAAAAAGGCTTGAGGACGACCCTCCCCCCCCCCTATTGACATGGGTATCCCTCCTTTTGAAGCCCTCCCTCCGGGCTCAGTAGCACCATGGGTCCAGTGGAAGACGCTCAACCGCCTGAGAACGGGAACAGGGCGATCAAAAGATGCCATGCCCAGATGGGGCTATGAAACTGGCCAAACCACCTGTGAATGTGGAGAAGAGGACCACACAATGCAGCACTGTCTTGTCTGCCCCCTACTACCCAACCAGTGCAGCTCAAAGGATCTTGCAGTGTTCAATAAAAACGCAAAGGACTGTGTAAAGGAATGGGAAACTGTCATATAGCCAACCAGCTTCAAAGACACGAAAAGAAGAAGAATAGACAATAGACAATAGGTGCAGGAGTAGGCCATTTGGCCCTTCGAGTCAGCACCGCCATTCAATGTGATCATGGCTGATCATCCCCAATCAGTACCCCGTTCCTGCCTTCTCCCCATATCCCCTGACTCCACTATTTTTAAGAGCCCTATCTAGCTCTCTCTTGAAAGCATCCAGAGAACCTGCCTCCACCGCACTCTGAGGCAGAGAATTCCACAGACTCACAACTCTCTGTGAGAAAAAGTGTTTCCTCGTCTCCGTTCTAAATGGCTTACTCCTTATTCTTAAACTGTGCCCCCTGGTTCTGGACTCCCCCAACATCGGGAACATGTTTCCTGCCTCTAGGGTGTCCAAGCCCTTAACAATCTCATATGTTTCAATGAGATATCCTCTCATCCTTCTAAACTCCAGAGTGTACAAGCCCAGCCTCTCCATTCTCTCAGCATATGACAGTCCCGCCATCCCGGGAATTAACCTTGTAAATCTAGTGCAAGTTGCTAATCTTCATAATAAATCAACGAAAGCTTGCTGATGATACAAAAGTGGGTGGTTTTGGCAGATAGTGGTTGTGAAAGATTGCAGAAGGGGCAAGTTGGGCCGAAGGGCCTGTTTCCACGCTGTATCACTCTGTGACTATGGCTCTGTGTATGTCATTGCTCCCAAACTGTGTGAACCTCAGCTTAATTTCTTTCTCAAGCACCTCGTTAAGATACCAGAAGATAGCTGGTAAAATTAAACAAACAAAGTATTTTGTTGCTAACAAAACCTGCAGAAGGGCAGATGGCCACAGACTACAATAGTTCATGGGTTTGAACAAGAGGGGTGGAATGGTGGTGAAGGGGTAGAGTTGCTGCATTACAGAGCCAGAGACCAGGGTCTGAATGCTCTTTGTACGTTCTTCCTGTGACTGTGTGGGTTTTCTCCGGGTGCTCTGGTTTTCTCCCGCACTCCAACGATTCCAAAGACAGAGAATCATTTGCACCTCCTCCAACCTCATCTATTGTATCCACTGTTCCAAGTGTGGACTCCTATATATCGGCGAGACCAAGCTCAGGCTCGGCGATCGTTTCGCTGAACACCTCCGCTCAGTCCGCCTGGGCCAAGGTGATCTCCTGACTTGAACTCTCCTTCCCATTCCCACGCTGACCTTTCTGTCCCGGGCTTCCCCCTCTGTGAGAGTGGGGCTCAACACAAATTGGAGGAACAGCACCTCATGTCTTGCTTGTTTAAGAAGGAACTGCAGATGCTGGAAAAATCGAAGGTAGACAAAAATGCTGGAGAAACTCAGCGGGTGAGGCAGCATCTATGGAGCGAAGGAAATAGTCAATGTTTCGGGTCGAAACCCTTCTTCAGGCTGCTTGATGGAGGCGCGGGCAAGTCCCGAGAAAGCAAACGTGGCTGTGGTACCGGGTCTGGGTTAGGATGTGGTCGTAGAGTTGGAGGGAAGGGGAATCACAGATGGGGGGCAGTGAGAGAGGAGGTTGTTAAACTGTCTTTGAGAGAGGATGAGAACTTCTTCAAATTAGGCATACCTTGAGGAGATTTCGCAGTGGAGTAGACAAAATGATGGCAGTCTGAAGAATTCTCTGCCTCAGGGGGCGGTGGAGGCCGGTTCTCTGGATGCTTTCAAGGGAGAGCTAGGTAGGGCTCTTAAAAATAGCGGAGTCAGGGGATATGGGGGGAAGGCAGGAACGGGGTACTGATTGGGGATGATCAGCCATGATCACATTGAATGGCGGTGCTGGCTCGAAGGGCCAAATGGCCTACTCCTGCACTTATTGTCTATTGTCTATTGTCTATTGAAGAAGGGTCTCGACCCGAAACGTTGCCTATTTCCATCGCTCCAAAGATGCTGCCTCACCCGCTGAGTTTCCTCCAGCATTTTTGTCTACCTCATATTTTGCTTGGTCAGCTTACAACCCAGCGGTATGAAAATCGATTTCTCTAACTTCAAGTAACCCTTGCATCCCTTCTCTCTCTCCATCCCTCCCCCACCTTTATCATCGTACTAATTTTACTGTTGTTCTGTTGAGTTTCACTGTCTGTGTAACTCGTTATCACTGAGTCCACAGCCAACAATCGACCATTGTGAGCTCTACCTTTCCTTGATCATTGTTGCTTTTTGTTTATCTTTCTATGTGTGTTGGTTCTGTGTGCTGTCCTTGTGAGGCCACCCTCGGTCGTGGGCCGACCATGGGTGTCTCCAGGGTTAGAGGACGCCTGTGCGTGAATTTGTTTTAACGTGGGGAGACTAGTGCACAGACAGCCATCCCACGGTCCTTGACAGATCTGGGTCAGGATCCAGTGGCGTGGAGTCCAAGACGACCGGAGACCCTTTTCTGCTGCAGCCTTCATCCGCCTTCCCAGCCGTCGTGACGCTCCACTAAGGTCAGCCATCGTCCTCCGCCTGTTCCACCGTTGAGGTCTTGGTTGGATCGCTCTTTGTCAGGGACCTCCCCCTCGACCTTACCGCCATGGGTGGCTCTACCAGGAGAATAGCTCCAGACGACATCGCTCTCAGGATCTCAGGTCCACACAAGCTTCTCCACCACGACAAGGTGACAATCCATATCTCTCATTTCCCTCTCCCCTGACTCTCAGTCTGAAGGAGGGTCTCGACCCAAAACGTCATGCATTCCTTTTATTAGAACGAAGACGAGAAAACACTTTTTCACACCGAGAGTTGTGAGTCTGTGGAATTCTCTGCCTCAGAGGGTGGTGGAGGCCAGATCTATGGATACCTTCAAGAGAGAACTAGATAGGGCTCTTAAAGATAGCGGAGTCAGGGGATATGGGGAGAAGGCAGGAACGGGGTACTGATTGTGGATGATCAGCCATGATCACATTGAATGGTGGTGCTGGCTCGAAGGGCCATATGGCCTACTCCTGCATCTCTTGTCTATTGTCTATTGTCCATTGTCCAGAGATACTGCCTGTCCCACTGAGTAACAACAGCATTTTGTGTCCATCTCCGAATAAAGATAGTTTGAAGGTCTCCAATGAGGTAGATCGGAGCTCAGGACCGCTCTCTAGTCGGTTATAGGATGGTTCAGTTGCCTGATAACAGCGGGGGAAGAAACTGTTCCTGAATCTGAATCCTCCATTGGATGAAAGTACTGACTGTTGCCAAAGGAAGGATGGCCAATAAGAGATTTAGTAAAGGATTGAGTGTGTGGAATACCCGGTGGTGGCATGTAAAAAGGTTACATCTTACAAGATCACATGCATGGTTCTTCAATCAGACTCTACTGTACTTCATCTAGCACTCAACCTTATTCCATTTATCTTGTATCTGTGGACACTGTGGACGGCTAGATTGTAATCATGTATAGGCTTTCCGCTGACTGGATAGCACGCAACAAAAAGCTGCTCACTGTGCCTCGGTTCAACTAAGCTACACAAACTAATTTGACCATTGACCATTTGTGAAGTGCCATTCATTTATCCACTGCCTACGCATTTCTACTTCAACTGATGATTAAAAAAAAGGACAGTTGTACATCAAGTGACTGAATCGCTGTTTGATCTGTTCATCCAAAGTCAATTGCACCTTTTTTATTCAACACAGACTAGGCCAATTAGTCAGTTTACAGTCTAAATATTACTGAGACAAAAAAGCACCAAGGATGCAAAAAAATCATTGGCTTTACACTACAAAAGTCGTTAGCTTAACACCATAAAATCACAGTTAGTTTGATATGTTACATTGGTTACACAAAAGTGACATCAGGAAAACACCCTCAGCAGAATAGTTCATAAGTCCATGTTATAGGAGCAGAATTCAGCCCATCAAGTCTACTCTGCCATTCAATCATGGCTGATCGACCTTGGCTTCTCGACCCCATTCTCCTGCCCTCTCCCCATAACCCCTGACACCCGTACTAATCAAGAATCGGTCACTCTGCACCTTACATTTTATCTCTGTTTGCTTTGTCATTTCCAAAGATCCAAGATAGACCACTCCTGCTAAATGCAATGGGGCTGACGTGTAGTACGCAACGGAGCGGAACGTGGGCCTTTTTTTCATCCATTTCAGTAACCCAACCTGACCCGACCCAACTCGCAGTGTAATCAACATTGCAGGGGGAACAGTTTGTGTTCATAAATTATAATTCTGAAAATGAGGAGAAGATTTTACCAAAGAACTTTTATTTTTACGAGGATGTTTCCGTAACCGGCTTCCATCTCCGCACTAGTTATCTTTGCTCCGCTATGGGATCTTTGGTGCGGAGACGGAAGCCGGTTACGGAAATGGGGCCGAAAATTACCCATGAATCTGCCCATGACCGTACTATGTCTTTTTCGTCGAGTGATGTATCTTGCTCGCTATAGGATCTTTGGTCGTTACCTTCTCCTAGCTAACAATTATCTATTCTACATTTTCCCTCATCTCCACCCCCGTTAATGCCTCGTTCTCACACCCATGCACTTCCTTATCTCTGTATCTCCCCTCCCTGAATCTCAGTCTGAGGAAGGGTCTGGACCCGAAACGTCACCCATTCCTTCTCTCCACAGATGCTGCCTGTCCCGCTGAGTTACTCCAGCATTTTGTGTCTATCTCTTCCTTAAAAATACCCAATGGCTTGTCCTCCATCGCCATCGGTGGCAGTGAATTCAATGAATGAGTAACATGTTGCAAATTCCATTTCATTTTTAAAATGTCATCATGGTCAAATATCCATTCCAGGTACAAATAGCATGTTTGCTCATTATATATTGAGTCACCATTAGGGGTGGGAGATTGCAACCTTCACGTGGTCCACCCTGTTTCAACAAATGCAATCAACCTGGCGTGCACAAACAGAAGATCAAATAGAACAAGTTGTCCAACAACTTTAGGCTGTGCATGCCATAGGCAAGAAGAAGAAGCCACCATTACAGATACTAGCTGCGCATTCAAAATATATACATATAACATCCCAAGATTAATTTCCACAGCTGCCAAGCACAAGTCAGGATCAATAGTCCAGGTTATAAGAGTATTGTATCTTAACTAGTTAGCAACCATCCCCAACAACTTCCAATGGGTTGATTTCCAAGTAACTTTGAATAAATATAGCTGTAAAAATATCAATGGTTGCTGCTCCAACAATAAACAAAGCATCATTACTTCAACTTTCTTTTTAAAAAAGGCCAATGCAATTTTCTGTTCTTTGATCATGTATTTTGTTGGTTTCACATGCTTGATCAATGGTGTTTTATCATTAATGTTTTATTATTATTAATGTTTTCTGAGTCATTCGTAACTGTCACTGTATGTCATGTTGTTACTTGTGGGTGGAGCACCAAGGCAAATTCCTTGTATGTGAATACTTGGCCAATAAACTTACTTACTTACATTTCACCACCCTCCTATGTTTTAAAAAAAAACACAGACATGTTTCCATGATGTGCGACTCTTGTGTTTGAAGCTGAAATCAAATGAATTTGGATGCTCTATGGAGATGAGGCTACTGGTTAATTGGCCTGGTGTATAGGTAAGGTGGAATCTGGTGAGCATTGATAACATTACAGAGAGAATAGATCTGGATTAGATTAGTGTAGGATTAGTATAAATGGGTCAGGGTGGCTCGGTAGGTCAAATGGCATGTTTCCACGTTGTATCTCTCTGTCGCTATAATCCAGACCTTTGGAGGAGAAAGTAGGCAAAACAACTGGAGAAACTCAGCGGGTGAGGCAGCATCTATGGAGCGAAGGAATGGGCGACGTTTCAGATCGCGACCCTACTTCAGAGGAGAAGGGGTGTTTTTTTTGTTGTAAGCGAAAGCGGGGCTGGAGCAGAAATGTGAACAGAACGGCCGAGTACTCTACATAATCGAGTGTTCACGGGACGTGCAAAGCAGATTGGCCCATTTGAAAAATCCCAGTGCAATAGGTTACAGGGGGGTCACGTCCGCTCCAGGGTCTGCAGACGGGGGAAACTTGGCTGTAGAAATGAGGCCTCCACTCTACGAGGTAATTCAAGAGTTCTCCCGAGTTTTCCCCTGATTCAAACTCTGAGAATGTCCGTAGCGGGTCCGTAGGAGTTTGTGGATGTCTCGTAGCGGCTCGTACGAGTAAAAACTCACCATTTTTTCATCACGAGTATTTTTTTACTCGTGGACATTTTTCACAGTGTTGAAAAAACGTCACGAGTTTTCCCGGATTTCCCGAGTACCTACTGTTACTCGTACGAGCCGCTACGGGACATCCACGATCTCCTACGGACCCGCTACGGACATTCTCCGAGTTCGAATCAGGGAGAACTCGGGAGAACTCTTGAATTACCTGGTACAGTGGGACAGGCCCTTAATTCTTCAACTGTCGGGAGGGAATATCTCTGGCGAATATTCGTAGACGAATCTATATATGACAGATCACTCGGCCGTGAGGTTCTGTACTCGACCAAGCAAAGGCTAGAACACGCGTCTCGTTTGTGAGAGCGGGGAGATTCTAAATAACGTTGCGCTTCAATGTGAATCATCCACTGATATTATTTTTCTCTCCGCAAGAGGCCGCAGAGATGGCATTCGCCCACCTCTATCTAACACGCGTAATATCCTCACCTATTGAGTAGGAAGGGACTGCAGATGCTGGTTTAAACCAGCTGGAATGGCCCGCTGAGTTTCTCCAGCTTTTTGTGTTCCTCTAGTTAAAACAAACTAGGAACTGCAGATGCTGGGTTGAAAACAAAGACACAAAGTGCTGGAATATCTCCGCTGACTCTATCACTGTTCTTCTAATTAACTTCAAGCCAGGTTGAAGAAGGGTCTCGACCCGAAACGTCACCCACTCCTTCTCTCCAGAGATGCTGCCTGTCCCGCTGAGTTACTCCAGCATTTTGTGTCTATCTTGGGTGTAAACCAGCATCTGCAGTTCATTTCCTCGCCTCGCCCATTGAGTTCCTTTTAGTAGAAACAAGGAACTGCAGATGCTGGTTAACAACAAAAAAAACTCAAAGTGCTGGAGTATCTCAGCGGGTCATATCAGTGTCTTTTTTTTCTAATTAACTTTGAACCAGGTTGAAGAAGGGTCTCGACCTGAAACATCACCTGTCCGTGTTCTTCAGAGATGTTGCCTGACCCGCTGAGTTACTCCAGCACTTTGCGTCTATCTTCGTGAAATTGTCAGGAAATTTGAACGTGACTTCCAGATGGCTCAGGGTGGCAATACAAGGTTCTTGCGAGGACTTCTTAGGTCTGTGCCCCACAGAACAAATCTCCAGTCGAATGATGCACATTTCACATTGGGCGGCGCAGCGGTAGAGTTGCAGCGCCAGAGACCCGGGTTCGATCCCGACCACGGGTGCTGCCTGTACGGAGTTTTTGTACGTTCTCCCAGTGACCGCGGGGGTTTTCTCCGGGATCTTCGGTATCCTCCCACACTCCAAAGATGCACGGGTTTGTCGGTTAATCGGCTTGGTGTGAATGTAAAATTGTCCCCAGTGTGTGTAGGATAGTGTTAGTGTGCGGGGGGGCGGGGGGGGGGAGATCCGCTGGTCAGTGCAGACCCGGTGGGCCGAAGGGCCTGTTTCCCGAAACTAAACTTCACTCAACCGCCGGCAAGAAAATTGGGGGAGAGCGGAGCATCAAAGAAAGACCATGCTTATC